>JAGFPH010004396.1:57646-79821 GCA_018207615.1 Philaenus spumarius | reverse complement strand
TACAAAACAATGTTATTTGCTTTAATAATAACGACAATATTCAAAGTAAACTGTATAAAGGTTGCAAATAAATTATGAATTATTAATTAAAATTTGTTAGGAGAACATAGAAATGAAATAATCTTCTGAAAACGGAAAATATTTTGATGATCATATCACATTTTTATTTACGATATGGGTCTGAGTGGGTATAATTATAGTACTTCATTTTTATTCCAATCTTCGGAAAATATCTCTCAAATGTTATGCAGTCGACATAATGTGAACGTGGGTGTGGAGGGTTGCTATAACCGCCTACCCCTAGCGTAGAGGGTGGTTGCAAGTATTTAGGTCAGCATTTTATTCCCTTTGTAATTAGAAACAATTTTATTATACTTTTGGACTATCGCAGTTGCATTGTTTCATCGTATTTAACTTCCACACTATGACGAGCGTATATAGGCTTACAGAATAATTGTAACACTATGGAAAATTTATTTTAGATTTTTGTGTTATACGGGGTGTCGCACCTAAAATGTAACAATAGCTAACTTTTGAAGTATAATAAATATGACAGAGTACTTTAAATTGAGAACCTTCTTTACTTTTCAATGAAGTTTAAAAATCCATTTTGTGAAATGTAAAAAATTGCCGCCATGTGCCAATATGGCGGCCAACTTTGAAATTTTGTATGGAACTCCCAGTATTTTATAGTTGTTTCAAGTGTAAAACAATATTTTAATAGTGTTTTATTTTTGGGTATATTTTTAATCTTTAGCCGTTTAGGAATTACAGGCACTTAAAGTTCAGAAATTAGACGTTTGATAGGCCTACAAATAATTTTGATTCCCACCTAAAATGTTATAACACCTAACTTTTGAACCATTGGGGGTACAAATAAATTTTAATAGGGAACGCCCCTTAATTATGTAAGCTCTAAAAGGCATGGAAATCGATTTTACAGCAAATGTTCAATTTAAATTATATTTGTCTGTTGACAATTTTACATTGTATAAACATGTCCACATATATAAGATAATTAAACAGTACCACACAAAAAAAATTTAAAAACTAACAACCAACACAATTTATACAGTATTCTTTACATATTTCATCAGATTAATTACACACTCTTAAAATTATACTGCGCAAAGTTATTATATTTAACATAAAATAAAAGCAGTTACTACAAATAATTAAAAATGAATTATTTAAAATAAAGGTAGGGATACCACAATTTACATGTAGGACAATAATGTAATCCATGAATAGGAAATCCCAAATATAAACAGAATCAACCAGATCCACCCCCTACACTCGACCCACCTACCACCCGTGGCTGAGGAACTCCTCCACCTAGTAAAATGAGTTTACCACCAAGAGTTGTCGAAGACTTCTCTTAAAGGCTTTCTGGTCTTGGATAATTTTTTGTGGGAGTTTATTAATAAATGTAACTCCTGCTTGAGAAGGAAGTTTTCGCCTTTTAAATGTCATGTTTAATTAATATGGAGTTCTAGCAAGTACCTTAGGACCAATTGTATATGACTTGAATTTTATAAAAAAAATTTGTGTTGAATTTTAGTCCGGCTACATGAGTTACCATGAGTGCCATGCATAGGTGCAGATGCATAGGTTCAAGTGTTTATGACTTGATTCTACATTACCTAAGCTCAAAAAGTTGAGTATATTTCTACAGTACTTATACATCCTATTTACTACATCCTAAGAAGAACTATGTTTGATCGTTCATTGTTGAATTAGTGTTCACCTTGTTAAATGTGTGTTTTGCGTTTCTTCGCCTAGGAAATATAATATAAAAAATAAAAATAATTCAACAATATTTGTAAAACTTATTCATATATACATGTAATGCTTCTCAAAATTTGCTTCTGGCTTTTGTCAACATACATTTTATTTGTTTATTACGGATAATGAGCAGTAAACTTTAGGAGAATAGACTTATACAGAGATGTTCAAATAGAAAATTGTTCCAAATAAACTCTATTGTGAATTTGTAAAGTAATTTGATATACGCACCATTATCATCACAGCTTTTACTTTTAAAACTAACAAAAAATAGTTCCAAAGTACAGGTAAGAAATTTAGTAATTTCTAAACTATGCATACCATTTAATAAGCCGCAATTTGGATTGTAAGTTTTTCAAATTTATACAACGTGGAAATTCATTCTTAGCAAGAGAATTCCGTTTCCAAAATGCGTGAATGTGTTTATAATGAGGGTCAAAAGCAAGCAGTAGGGTCGCTTTTCTATCTAGCATGCTTAATATGCACATTAAAGAATCTCCCAGGCATCAGCTTAACCTTGTATCCCGGAGTATAAAGGATAAGGGGGCTGAGGAGTGGTAAAGAATACATATGAAAATTTTCAAGAATAACTTGTACAATAAATGTAAAGATTACATAGGTCATGAAAAAGTTGAAAAGATATGATTTATTACTTAAAAAATAATAGTGTAATGTTATATTTACCGGTGTCTTTTTCAACTTAATGATCATTTCTTTACTTTCTGCCAGTTAAACTATCGAATAAATGCTCAGATGCTCGACATAACTTCTAACTAATGCTCATATGCTCGACATAACTTCTAACTAATGCTCATATGCTCAACATAACTTCTAAGAAATGCTCTACTTTTAGAATGAGGTATACTGACTAAATTTAAACTGCACTATTGATTTGCAAAATAAAAGACTACATCATAATTTACGTGTTTTATCTGTAGGCTGAAAGCAGTTACCGTACACATTTTTTACCACTTGAAATTGAAAAACCTATTAAGAGGAAAAGAACAGAGGTTATTTAATGTAAGAACAGTTTAGAAGCCTTTTGAAACAGATTTGACTTATTGAGTTTCTATAAAGATTTCTTGGGTGTATTTGATGATTGCAGAGTTAATAGATTTTTTAAATATTAAAATAAAGAATATAAATATATAAAATTTTTACAATAATCTTTAGATACAATTACTGACCCTCTTTAAAAGTTATTTTAATGACAACAATATAACATACACGTGTTTTAAATAATGGCTTTAGTTCAATGAATATATGAAGTTGGCTTTAGTTGTTTTAAGTTTTATATATTTTCCTTTAGGAAAGCTCTGACCTCCACAGCCTATAAAGTTTTTCGCCCACATCTTTTCGTTCTTCGTCGCCCGCCCACTCAAACTTTCCTTGATAAAAACATTAATAACAGCGAAAAACTTCACAAAGTTCGAATAGTAGTTGGTCGAGAAACATTAAATTAGTTAAACAATTTGCATTAACAGGTATGCTAGAATATTAAACAATTTGCAAAAATACGAATAGAAATAGGTTCGTTGGGTTAAAATAGTTGGATAAAAATGTTGAAAGTTATTTTGTGTAGGTAAGAGTGTGTACAATAGTATATATAAGAATATGTATCTTGTACACATAGTACATTTACTAGAGGATACCAACTGCGTGCTTCGGACGCCAACTCCTGTCTTCCGACATAATTTCATTTAATAGAAATAAAGGATTAATCATAATCTCAAAGATAATGCGGTAAATAATATTAAATGTGTAAATAAAATTAATAAGTTTACGAGTTTTATAATGAAGGTAAACACCAGTATGCCTACTCATAAAACAAGCGCACCCGTAAAGATACAAATGATTTAAAAGCATGAAATCAGGTGTAAATACAAATGCAATTAAGAAGTATTGCATATACTTCAATATACTTCATATACTTCAATCCATTTTGCTTATATTATTTATTTCCTTAAATAACACATTATTACTTGTATAAACAACTCAGGAACAAAAACTGCCCACATGGGTCTAAGTCTGTGGGGACAGAGTCGCTAGATAAGCACACAATGGAAAACAATGTATATAACAACTAATCGGATTACATTACATATTATTATGTCTAGCAGAGTCAATCTACGACGGAAACAAAGTTAATTAAACTTTAGTTTTCGGTTCTCTAAACTAGTCTGAGGTTAAGAAAAAATCTGTGGTGTTAGAAGCACGCATATACTTTACATATTTTGTGGAACAGTTCTAAAAAATAATTTTATGACAAATGCGATGTACGAACGCTCTCTGGCTTTGTAATGGATATTGTTATTGGTCAGATGATTAGTTACGTAATTTGAGTACCCTATATGAGGTAGGTGTTGGAGCAGTACTGTGTTATTTTTAATTTCGAAAGAACTTTTGCAATTGAAGCAATATTGTTAAGGGTAAATGTCAAATATGAATGAGTCTATAATGATGTATAATATACTACCTAACTAATTATAACATATAATAATATCATTTGCCTTAATTCATACTGTTACAAATCTTAAATATTTAACGAGCTAAATACTTAACTGAATCCCGTAATTTTAAAATTTATATTTTTAAATATAATTTCACACTTAAACTAAAAAATTATCAAATATCATTAAATTAAACTTTTAAAGAAACTAAAAAAATACATTGATATTTTTATTGATCAGATAGCTATTTTAATTAGTATTTAAAAATGGTATTCAATACAATTAGTGAATGATTTGTATTTGGAACTTCAATAAAATTAATGATTATATTGTTGTTTTCCATAGTTACTACTTTTATTGCCTCTTGAATATCGGTACATAACATGAGTTATTTATTACTTGTTTGTTTATTTGTGCTGGTTTATTGCAAATGATATTTTTGCTATTCATAATAAGCAATTTAAAAAAAGAATTTACGCCATCCATTTTGTATTCCCTGAAGTTATAATTTTCCGATAAAACAACGTTTAAAGCTTTGTGAATAGTTGTAAAACGAACGTATGCACCTTGTTAATGCTAGTTCTGAAATCAAAATAATTATTTCCTTGAAATCGTGTTTATTAAACGTATATATGCATTTGCATAGTAGCCTAATAATATTAACAACTAAGGTAGAAACAAAATGTCAACGTTAAAAAACGAACTTAACATAATTTCAAAAATGTATAGTTTGAAGTACATACATTTCCACATAAAGCACGATCAACATCTTAATCCATTATATTTTCTACTGACTTTATTTTAGTAAAGCCTAACCCTAAAAATCTAGAAATAATACCTTTATATAATTAAAATTAACCCCACAAAAACTACTTCAATAATTAATTATTGTCTAACACTAAAAAAACTAAGAAGTATGGATTTTGATATGAAGTCAGGTTGAATGTTCAATTTAAAAATCATTAGTTTTTACTAATGGACATGTTTTAACGTAGGCTAGTTTTGTTTAACGAGGTTTATTTTTACTATAGAAAGAGTAGGCCTATATTTCTTACATTGATCTAGGTGGACATAAGATAAGATTTATTTGAAAATATACTGAGACGCAACACACTAAGTAATTGGAGTGTAACCTTTAATTCAAATTTCAAAGAATACAATTTGTAAAGTGTTCGATTTCGAGCTTGCAGCAAGTATGTGCAGGTGGTATTTTGTTTAAAGTTGCGTTTTCGGTTACACTGAGTCACATGTTTAGCTTCTTTGTTATATTTCAAACAACTGCTGATAATTTACAAGTTGTAACGAAATTTATTTGTTGTAAGATTGAAACATATCTGTTTCTTTCTTTCATTGTATAATAAAACAACTAACACACATTGCCGACATTTTCAAAAGTATATAAAATATAACTTATCCTCGTTTTAAAATAAAATGTTACACTTCATATATTTTAATGTGTTCAATGTTGACTCAATACAATAAATTGTGTAAGACAAGTGATGGAGTTTTTATAACACCAATATTTAAAACTAGTTCGTAGTTTGACTTTTATTCTATTCAATACATAATAATTAGAAAAAGTATAAATGTAAATTACTAGTATTAATTCAATTTTAATATTGAAGTCTACAAGTAATTATTATAACGGCGTAATTGGTGTTATCGCAGGTTAAACTAACTAAAAAACACTATTGCTGTACTCACAGTTTAAAGCGTGATTTATCCAATAAACGTTCCCTAGACTGTAAATGTAATAATTAATGTTTTATAAAGGGTAAAACTCTTTTACATACCACCCCTCACCCCTTCATCCCCCACAGCTCACAGTACATTTAGTAATAATCACACCCACGCCCTGTTCATAGTGGAACAGGGTGAAAGGGTGCTGACCTTAACTCCCTTTAAGCCGATCCATCGTCAGGGAAATTATTCTGTTTTTAACGGAAATTCCGGTAATTATAAAAGTACTTTTACAGAGTAGAGAGAACGTAGTACAACTGTCGACGGTTTATTTTTATTTAAAATATGTTGTGTAGTTGTTGATTTTATATTTTGTACTTCTTTTTCTGTCATTTACCTTTTAATGTCTTTCGTAAAGCTCGAGTTGCTCATTATAAATTACTAGGTTTGGCAGCACTACGTAGTACAAATTACTAGTTTGGTTTTAGTAACCTTAAAAGTCAATGAGATAAACTAGCCAGCCGGATCTGTGTCGGTGTCCAGCCGTTTTACCTATGCAAGCAATATACTGAGAGAAGTTATAATACATTGATAGACGTGTGAACGGAGGTATTAACGTAAGGATAAAAAGTATTTGTTTAACCACCTTTAAAAAAATGCTTTAGCTGGTGGTTTTTACAAAAAAATGGTTTAGCTGGAGGTTTTTAGAAAAAAATGGTTCAGCTGGTGGTTTTTACAAAAAAATTGTTTAGCTGGTGGTTTTTACAAAAAAATGGTTTATCTGGTGGTTTTTACAAACTTATAAGAAAACATTCTTTAATATGACTGTTTTTTCAAAATTTTTGCTGAATTAGTTTCGTAGTAAATTTAGGGGCTTGAAGTTTTAGCAAAATTTTCCATAATATCTTGAAAACCTCAAAATTATAAAAAGTTTCGATATCCTTAAACTTAAGGGGATTATATATATCCTTAAGCCCTTTTGATGTTACCCAATACGACAGTATCGTGCAATATAACATTTTTGGGTAGTCCTACAGAACTTTGGGCCCCCAAAATTCATCATAAATACTGTTTAGTTCTCAATAGTTCTCATTATTGAAATATATGAGGGTTAGTATAATTTATAATTATGTTAAATTTCAATGTAATGCCTTTTTTGTACAGGGCTAACAACAAACAACGAGGCTCTTGCAGCAAACTAAAGAATGATCCTAAAAGAAACAAAATGTTAAACTATCTTAATTGAACGACTTTGATAGTCTCAGATAGTAGGCTAAACAATTTAAACATACAGGAATTACACATGAATAGTACGTCTTGAAAGATTATATTTTAAGAGTATACCTGTGAACGATTTAGAGAAAATGCAGAAATTTACAAATAATTTAAAAGAAAACAGAAGCTTGTAAATAGTTTAAAGAAAATGCTATTTACCCGTCTAGCTCAGCTGATGAAAGATTTTGAGTGTTGGTAACATAATCAGCTGTTTAAGTTAATACATGTAATTTACATGCAGGCTATTTCTCAGAGGTTAATCCATTGACAGCTAATTTCATAGTTTGTATCAATCATTTTTAGATTCGGGTTTCGATGCTGGTTCTTTAAAACCATTACTAAGCTACTGCTACATTGTAAACTTGATATTTAGTATTGTTCTTTTTGCCTTATGGACTGGTCAAGATATAAATGTAATAGTATATTTCGCACCTAGGGCCGAAAATGAGGTTTTGCAGGCTTGAGATCGTGTTTCAAGTTCGAGACGGAGTCGAGAACTTGAAACGATCGAGAGCTGCAAAACCCTTTCGGCCGTGGTGCGAACGCTATTTTTCACCACACTACACAATAAAATAAACACTATATAAAATTAAAAAAGAATATTTATTTAGCACACATGAAAATGAAACTTTGAGGTTATAAACTAGCTAGCTATGGTTGCTAGGCAACGGTGAAAATAAGAATTATGTGTGTGCCACTAGTCTGTCGGCAATACCTATTGAATCATTTGCCATATGGGCCTATTTCATAACGAAATTGTGTTGAAATATACGTTCATATTTTAATTGAATAAACGAACAGCTGACTTACGGCCCTAGGGCAGAAAAGAGCTACTTTCGGCCTCCAAATGACGTTCCGAAAATAGTTGAAAACATCGTAGTGTGGTGAAAATACCTTTCTTGTGTGTTCTGCTCACAGTTTAGTAACACATTTCTTAGTCAGTGACGATCATTTGAAATAGTGTTGTGTAATGTTTTTATTTCAAATTTGACGCGCATCTACACCAATACAAATGAAAATCGGTTCGACAATGTTTGAACGAAATAGGCGAAACTCTCCTCACCGGCTAATAAATAGTAAGGTAATGGACTGTGAGCAGAACACAAAAAAAAAAGGTATTTACATTTGATAATTAGATTTTGATATTTAATATTATTTAAAATCTTGACTTTCAGGATCTCATTAATCCTACATCTTAATTAAAAATAAATTATAAAATAGTGTATTATTTTATACGGAAGAAGGAAGGTTGGCATGAGATGGTTGCCTTAAAATATCTCCTGTAATTTCATAGAAATTTGGAATATATTATAAAACTAAAAAGAAAATCACTAAAGTGCATATATGATTATGTTAAATCTTATTCACATTCAACACAAATGCGATTCTTTTATATGTTGTCGAATAATAATAATAACAAAACATTGTTGTAGCCAACTGCCTTCTAAATCAATTGTTGGGATTATATCTCAAATTACATGTTTTTATCTCATTTCCCTCAAGAGAGTTGAGTAATTGACGAGAAGGAACTAAGTGCTCCGACTGACGTTTTCATCAAATGAACCCATGGGAGTATTGTAAGAGAAGCATTTTAGAGTATGTATTCTTGTCGAGTAATTGTCTTCGCAATTACATTCACTTAGTTTGGTTTAAGTTGACTAAAATACATATTTACATTATCTTTACTTTGTTCAAATTAATTGAACATCCCTAAATACAGAATGTATACTATGGTATAAAGAACAATTATTTTGAATGTTCGTTGTTAAAGTCCACTTATTCGATTTTTATAAAACGTTTACTTACAGTATTAGTTCGAAATTGCCGTGTGACCTTTTTTTAAATTGGGATTGCTCGATAATTGATTGTTTAAAAACATTGCTGCTTAAACATAGCTGGATAATACGTTGAAAATAAACCAAAACAGACGTGAGTGGAACAATGACGTTGTATATAGGTTTTGCCAATGAAACGAATACAAAAAATCTACGAAATTCAGATTGCTCAAAACAAAACAATAATTTCGAAAAAATTAAGGTAACCTGCTCTTTGGCGGCTTTTATTCTTTTTTGCTGGTTAAACATTGCATCGATATATTTATGAAGTTTTAGTTGTAAAATTGTAATATGCAGCATATGTTTATCTATTACAGTGTTTTACAATACATGTTAAATAATTGATTCATTGATTCATAATACTAATAGTCTTAAGATGAATAGCGACAAAACATATACCTTACAAAAATAAGTGTAATTTTTGTAAAATTGTAATTATCATTTATTGTTTTCCTTTAAATTTTCTAAAGGAACCGTTTGGACAAAAATATCTTTATATTATAGATACGAGTATATCATATTTCATTATAAATAGCATTTAAAGGATATTCAGAAGAAAGGCACGGTTTTTAGGACATATTCTGTGGATGAAAATAAATAAAAACAGAGTAAAAATCATGTAATGACATTATACAAAACATCATATACAAAACATATGCCCTAAACTCTAAGCTATCCTTCATTTTGTGTTTCGAATAAAAACATGTAATTATTTGATTGTTGGATGGGGCAGAGTTAATATTATGCTTGTTACTTAGTGTCATTAAATAAAACAATTTATGATATACGTCAACTAATTATTTCAATTTTACCAATTGCAAAAAAATAAAAGTTTTAGCTTTAACGTTAAATATATTTTATTTAAATTTTTCTCTAAGTCAAAGAATACACGAGTTATAGAACAAACTAAAAACTTGATCTTGTTTTAGAATATACTGTAAAAAAAATCTTCTACTATAATTAGGGTTATTTTCTTTTATTAATGTAGCTTTTATCTGTTTTCAATTGATTTTATTTACATTATGCTATGGAGTTTTAAATAAAAAGTATAGGAAATTACAGAATATTTCCATTCTAGTTTGATGTTGGATTTTGTAGGCAAACACAAATATATTATGTTTTATAGTTTTTTTGTAACATGTTTATCTTTGTTATAAGTAAAGGAAATCATTTGGTAATTAGTTTTTTGATTAGGTTTTTATAACACTAACTACAATGATTGAATGAAACCCCGTACCACAAATAGAAGGAACAAAAACAATAACAGATAAATTTAATTAAATGTTATGTTTATTGTAGCCTACTATCCTCCTCAACAACAACACAACAATAAACATGTTGTTGTAGTTGTTGTTTGTATGTTTTTAACTAGTAGTATGCAAAAATTCTACTATATTTTATTAGCGGTTTAAAAATATTATTTTTTGTTCAAAAAATTAAATGGTGGCCAGATAGAAAAAAAGTGTCTTATCGCACATATTTATATGAACGTTTTTATTTATTTTTTTATCTATAGTACACGTCAAAAAATGTTTTAGTTTGTATAAAGCGTTGTATGAGCGTACAAATGTAACATATTTATTAATTTGTATTAACTTTTGGATATGTAAAGAGGGTGATTTGTGTTTTAAATAGTAAATCCAGTCAGTTAAACAGTTTAAAGAAAAATTATAAATTGCAGAAGTAATCCTTACTTAGATTTTACTTATTATATTTATGGAGCTGATAATTTATTGAATAGCAAATTAGATTTGATGGAGATCAGTTATAATTCATAGCTTGGTTCTACATTTTGATCATCCTTCAAGGTCACACGATCTTATGATAGGGGTCAATGCACACTGTTTGGATATGTACTAAAAGAACGGGGTTTTCATTACATAATAGAAGAAACCGATAGATTTTATTAAACGGTAAACTTTGTTTTTTCTGTGTCAAAGCCGTTTAACAATCAAAAGGTTAGCAAATGAACTTAAAACGAAAATTGGCTTAGTTGCATTTGTAGGGAAGCACTAATTGTTTGTTCGTGGGTGGGGCTAGACGGGGCGCGCTAGATGACATCGATTGAAAACTTTCACGCAAGCGCGCTGAACCTGGTCCCCTCGTGCCAAGGAATCTATACAACTAGAAAAATATATTTTGACAAAGTCCTTTAGCCCTAGCAAACTGGCTGACTTTTTGTTTAGTAATGAATGTCGCCCACATTTCTGTCTTAGATGATAACGCAGTTCTAAAAGTTATTATTGGCTTATTGCTGAGCTTACATAGGTACACAAACACGGGATAGTGTAAAGTGTAAGCTTGTTTATACCAATTGATTAATGTCAAAAAGTAATGAATTTTCTCATATTTACAACCCATATCCAGACCCTGCTGTGTACGAGTACTTTATAATCAGAAAACTTCGTAATGACAGTGAGACCATTCAAAAACATTTTATAAACAGAGAAACTTTATAATTTGGCAATAAATCACTCATTTTAATTATATGTTTATCTTACTTTTTGTAAACACTTCGTACGGTGCCTAAACCTAAATATCACAATTAAATTACATGCCTAAACTTCAGATCCGATTATCGGCTAATAATTGAATGGCTCTCCGCCCTTACATGTTGACTTGGCAACACTTAAAAGATATATAAAACGCACTATACGGTTTATATTGTTGATTGTTAATTTACAAATTTTGGTTATAGTAACTTTTGGCATAGAAGTGAGCTTTTCTTCGGGTATGGGTGGGTTAGTATCATCGTGTGTCAGGTCTGTGGTACCAAGTGGTACTTAGACTAGGTATAAGATTTTCTGTGTTGTCAGGGTTAATACCATCGTGTATCAAGATGGTACTCAGACTTTATATGATCTTTTCTCTTTGGTTTAGGTTAGTAAAATCGTGTTTCTCAGGTCTGTGATACCAAAATGGTATTCAGACTAGATATACCATTTTATGTGTGTTTTGGGTTAATACCATCATGAGTCTTAGGTCTGTACCGAGATGGTACTCAGGCTGCGTATGATGTTTTTTCTGTGGTCTGGGTTAGTACAGTCAATGAATACATAAATGTTAAGTATTCATTGGTACAGTCGTGTTTCTCAGGTCTATGATACCAAAATGGTATTTAGACTAACTTATTAGACAGCTCTTGAATTACTCGGACTCTAAATTTCCTTTTCTACTTTTGTGGTAGACTTCGTAACGCAGGTGCAATTTTATATGGGGCTTACTGCCAGCTCTGAATATAATGACAGTAACCAGTCAAATTGCATCTCAATCTTTTTTTGTAGTATACACTAGAAAAGATAATTGCCAGTGAAAATTATATGTAGAAAATTAACTTCTAAAACAAAAATGCACGACTAAATTGTTTATTAGTATTGTGGACAGTTATTTTTGTAAACAAACACTCTGCTTGCCTTTTCGTTACGAATGCTACACTGATTTGTGATGATTAGTTTAGAAACATTGCAGCATCACGGTGTAGGATCTCAATCTTTGTTACTTTCTCATTTACTGTAATGAAGGTGGAAAATAATGCTGACTTTAACTTAACGGCTTTATCAAGATGATTTTCAGCCTTTACTGATTTACTTACTTGATATTCAGGACTTTGTAATGACTTCGCTGTAACTACTATATTTGGTAATCAGATTGTTGCACAAATGTCTGGGTTTGTTACTAAAATTGTAGCCGTTCGAAGCCTGTTAGTTGTGCTTTATCATTTTGATTGAGAGACAATTTTTAAATAACTACGACAGCAAATTATACCTTGTAAAATCAAATTCTCTTCAGACAGAGTATGTTCTTCCATCCGCCAGCCTACGGTTCAATTTCCCCATACACTTATCACAAATGAAATTTAACAAGTTTATTCCTGTAGCAAAAACGTTTATTCGTGTGTGAATATTAAATTAGTAAGTTTTAAAAATGCAACTACCTTAATAAAATTTAATAAAAAAAATTGTTGTTATACTCTTGCTATTGTAGCTCCTTTAATAATCGAGTTGTCAATGTGATCGTTGGAAAGAGAATGAGTAAATTCAAGTTTTATTTCCGAGAATTTGTGAATTTTTTTATTTTTTGTTACTTTATTGCACGTGACATCTCACAAGCGAAGCTTGTTATTTATTTATTTAGTTTGTTCGTCACGAAACTAAAACACTGATTATTTAGGTTTCTCTAAATGCATCAATAAATCTCCGATAAACGTAATTATACAAATAATACAAATTTAACGTTTCGTGTTAAATTTAAATTTAACACGAAACATCGTAGACGAGAAACATTTGGGATTCTTTTACTTGAAGCTGCTTCATACAGTAGAAGTGCCGTAACTTTATACCCTTGGTATTGTAAAAGATTTATTTACTTCGAAACAAACAAAATGGCGAATCTAAAAAGAAAGGCTAAAAGACAAGGTAAGAAATGGTGTCATTGTGTACATGTCGCATTTAGTAAAAGAAGAAAGAGTTTCTAACGCTACTCCTTTACTTGGAAATCTTTAGAATATAACTTTTGATGGTAAGACTTTTGCATAACTTTCTATCGCAATTAAATTAGATACTAAATAAGCTATGTTTAAACTTTCAGGTTCAACGTCATTTTGGGACACGGATTACTAACATTAACGATTTCCAATAAAATTTTAGCTTAAATTTTATCTTTATTTATTTATGTTTGCTTTCGCCACCGACAAATACAAATCTGTATAACAAGTGTTGATAATATTATTCAATATTATAATATAACAACTTTATACCAGTCAAAACAGTCAAAATAAACGCATTAAATTACGTAGACAAATTACAATGGTACAAATTGAACAATAACCCAAAATAAACTATGACCAAGCAATGAAATAGTTGATAAAAGTATATTTAGTATAAAATAAAACTCTGAAGGTAATTATTACACCGTGTCTTCAAGAAAGTCATCAAATTAATAGAGTCAAATGTTTAAATTAATTTTATTTTATATATTTATATTAATTTTATTTAATATATATATATTCATTTTATTTTAGTAGGCCTATAAATGCTACATTTACCTGATATATCCTTACATTAATCAATATTCATCATTGCGACAAATTTCGCCATCTTCAGGCTGCTAATCTATATAAATACATTGATTAACATTACAACTTACAACTTAGTTTGACAAACAAAGAATTTTAAGATTTTGTAAATTTTTTTTGAAGTTGACAGATTTATTTATAAAGTTTGTAACTACTTTTTCACGCAACCGTTTCCGCTAGTTAACACTTTTAGTAACCATTTATTATTTTCCAATTTATTAAATATTCTGTCTTCAGTCTTCAAATAGGCATTTTTTTCATCGGAAATAATGTTTACTGCAAGTTTATGCATATTGATAAACTTGCAATAAGTTCTGAAGTTTTTGAATCCAATAAGTTCTTTAACTTATATTATAAAGTAACTTCTAAAATGCTTTTAATGTAACGGTTAGAAAAGAACTGTTAGTGTTTTAAACGCATCTCTAAAAGAATAACTGCGTCTTGAATGAGGCATAATTATTCTTTTGCTTGCTTCTGTAAACTTAAGGCCCTTGGGGTTATTTGTATAGTAGAATACAAGCATGATGACCATTTTTCATATTATTATTTTAAATTCAAGATAGAGGATTCAAAGAAATAAACTCTTTTTTCCAAATATGAACTACTTTAAAAAAATCTGATATTTCAGTAGTTTTAAACTTTTCACGTGGTAAGTATTATTATTGTACATTTTATTAATTTAAACAAATCCCAAATTTACTACTAAAACTCCAAACAGTTTAAAAAACCAAAACACTTAAAAACCAAAAACTTTAACATATGTAATGTCACTTTTAGCTTGTAATATTTCAAATTGAAAGTCATAATAATGTAGGCCTACAGTTTCAAAAAAAGGAAGAAAACGGAAATCAGCTTTATTTATATGTTCGTTGAAAATGTGTTTATTGACCAAAATTAATTATTTGAATTACTCTAGTACTTTGTATGCGTGTTAAATATTTGCAATAACACATCATTTACCACTTTTCTTAAAAAACTCATAAACAAATCTATAGAGAAGTTTAAGCAATTGTAAATAATCATAAGTGTTAAGAAAATACACAGCTTACGAAATAATTAGAAATTCCAAAGTATTTAAGATGGAATAAAATGTACAACTTTTATAATGATATATGTTTTTGTTGATATAAAATATGTGAATAAATTTAGTTATATTTTTTTAATGCTTTACAGTGTGAAAAACTGGGCTCTGAAATTTGGAGTGGATCTTTGGGAGTTCGGTCGGCAGTATACGAAAATGAATGAAATCCAAAGGGTATGTATCAATATACCTAGCTACTTTTGTTGTGTACATTTTGAGTTTATGTGTACTTAGGTCATTATTTGTTTGACCTATCCTGTTGATAGAGTTAAGATTGATACATTAAAATGGTATTATAGAAAATATAAACTATTTTGTGCTGTACCCAAATTATACCGTTTCCAAATAAGAGGATATGTTTTCTGTCATATTTATTGTAAGGGTACAAAATATATATATTCTGGATATCTCGGAACGATTAAACGGAGTTTGTGGTAGATAATATAATTTTCGAATACATATAAAAGTTAGTACACCATAATTTATTACATCCTTTATCGAAAAGGTGATAATGCATTCAAATTTTTCATCAGTTTTTGAATTAAAAGCGAACAAATATTATGAAAACCCTTCATTCTATATATTAAGCATAGACACTGGTAGCCATCATATATAGTAAATAATTTTACAAATATTCCGTTGATGAAGTAAAGTGGTTTCCCTCTAGTAATAGGTTGAGAGTGAAAATAAATAATCATACAGTATGCCTATGTAAATATTGTTTGTTCGCCTTGTCTAAAGTAGAAAAAGAAATTACGTCTGTAAATAAGGATTCCATAATATATTTTTTTTTTGTAGTTCATATATGACCTTATAAAAATTCCTAAAAATATTAACACATCTTTATTTTTTGTATTTTAAACAGTTGTTAATCTTGCTAGAAAAGTTCCGAGTGCAACTTATAGTACACTTGATTTTAATCAAAAGTTCACATTTAATAAGCATCCTATAATTAACTGTTGTCTTAGTAGATATGGAAAAGATTAAGAGTTGTGTAAAGCAGGTAACATGGGAAACACATTGACGGTCACTTCACACAAAAATAATTTGGTTTGTGTAGGTTGAGTTCTGAACTCTGGAATGATATGCATTATAAACTCGATGATATATTACAAAACGACATACTGTATACATATATATTTTGATGTGTACATTAGAAAATGCGTTACATTTTTTTTGTCTAATATTTGATAATTTCGTAAAGCTGATACAAATTGATTTTTATCTAGATCAAAGAATATAAACAACTTTTTATTTGTTTCAATGTTTACTATACATTTAATTAAACGCAGTGAACATTTTACAAAACATTTTAAGAACAAACAAAATTTTAAAAACAAAAATATAATCGAGAATGCCAATGTACAGTTGTAAATAAATTGCCCAATCAACGACTTTATTACAAATTTTACCCATCTTTAATTTTTACTTGCTCCATAAGAAATAAGTATGCATTGTTAACACATACATAGCTATGTATGTAACTACATTCCAAATATAAACTCAGTCGCTAATTAGAATTGCTAATGGGGATTTTACATTGTTACAAGTTAAGCTAATAGGTATAAATAATCTTTAATAATATAAGTACGCTAATTAACAAATATCAATCTTTTCTAGAACTAACGCTAAACCCAAGTGTAACCAAACTTGGAACAGAAGTTATTTAATAAATTTGCTGAAACCAAGAAAGTAGGTAATAATCTACAACCACGCGAATCGGACATTAACTGGGCGCCATCCTGGCGTGATGTAATGTGTTATGTACAGCGACACCGATTTTCCTTATAACATCAGAATAATTTGAAACTACATTGTGATCAAAGACAAAAAATGCACTTTGTAATAAAGGCTACGAATCAAAGATATTTCTAAGAAATGTAATATTTTTCATTGTACAAAGAGTACTAAAAACGTTTCAGGAATTTAAGATATGATTAGCCTATATACATGCAGAAATGAAGAAACAAGTCCTTAAAAGGTATTTCTATTTAGGCATCTTGTGTTTTTAATAATAATTATAACATTATATTTTTAACGGTGTATGGTATGGAATTGAAATGTTGCATTCTACTTTAAGTTGTAGAGACCCAATTTTATAAAAATAATCAAGCGATCAAACAATTTAACGTCAACAAAATTCACAATTGGCAAACATATATCTTTTTTAATGACGAATGAAAATTGTTTTTTACATTGTTACACAGTAATCGAGTTATGGACAAACATCTAAACAAATATTATGATTCTAAACTAATTTTGTGTTTTAGACAAGCACCAAGAAAATAATTTAACTTGGTTTTTGTCGGTAACATTTTGTCTCTTGTGGGTTTTTGTAAAGTTAGTTGTTTTCGAGATATCAGTCGCTAAAATATTTTGATAGGCGCCATTTTCAAACGATTAAATGGAATCGATTTATTACTTTTCTCAAACTGAGTTTTTACAACACCAACTAACATATCATTTACAGTTAAAAGATTTAATTCTTTGTTAAAACGCAAGTAGAGGCTACATGGAAATTTAAAAGTTTTATGACATAAAGGCCTACCTTTATAGGAACTTTTTCACTTCTGAATGTACTGTATTATCATTTACTCTGAATCCTGAAATGTTTTAACATCCTGAATGCCGTTACATTATTTACGTTCTTAGCTAAAAATGTAATAGGCCTGTACGTGAAAAAAAGATTTTCTGCAATTAAATTATAAAAAAGTTAACCTTTTTTTTGTTTGTGTGGATGATTTGTGTATATTTTTGTTTTGCTTCAGAAATTACTGAAACTATATGAAAAAAACTTGTAGATGATCTAAACTTTTCCGAGAAACATACACTAACATTTTTCATTTAGAAATACAAAAAACTTTAACTGTTACGTAATGAACACTTTTAGGTGCAGTTGCTATGACTACAAATAAATAATAATATATCCACAGCTGACTGGGTCCATCACGAAAATAATAACTAGGGAGACCCACCCGATTATAACATCAAAGCTACGGTGGTAAATAATACGAGTATTAAATCCTATTATTTTAAATGAGCAATTCTTGTATCTTTGTATCTGTCGCGGATCTCGAAAACGGCTCTAACGATTTTGATGAAAATTTGCATACAGGGGTTATTTGAGGTCAGGAATTGAATGAGCTAAGTCTTATGTCTTCAAAAACGCGCATAAAGTCTGAAAAATGCGCATCAAATTTAAAATCTAAACTTCTTTTTATACCACCAATCAAGTCACTTAGAAGGCGAATAGGTACACAGCTTCTTTTTATACTTCCTTCAAAGTCACTAAATATTCGAATAGATACATTATAGATACAATCCAGATGTTAAAAATACTGAACGATGCTCGGTCACCCAGGTACAAACGAGCCAAAGATTAGCGAGAGCCTTTAGAGAGTTTTCCAACTGCGAGCGAAGCGAAGCGTCCAGGGGCAGAGCTCCTAGTCCTATTACTTTAAATGAGCAGTTCTTGTATCTATCTTTCTATCTGTCACGGATCTAGAAAACGGCTCTAACGAATTCAAAGAAATTTTGTATTTAGGTGTAGTTTTGATTTTTAAGTACACCCATATAGTTGTATTTCGTGTAAAAACGTAATTTTTTTGAAAAAATCAAATTTAAAAGTTAAAAATTTTAACATAGGGTCTTATGGGTTGCCATGTTGGTTACAAAATAATAACGAAATAGTAAATAAAGCGATAAAAACAGCTGTTTATAAACAAGCCAATTTATACTGTTTTAGCACGTTGGAAATGGAGTGGAATAGAACTGAGATTGAGTATTATTCAAAATCAGCTGTTCATTGTATAGTTCTTAATTACTGTTCAAAAACAAGCTAATATATACTGTTTTAGCTCGTTGGAATTATAATAAATTGGGCCTGATTTAAAAATTTATTTTGTCAAAAAAAAGGTAAACTTGGCAAAGATGGATAAATTCTAATAGTCAATTTTGTAATATAGGCCTGGCTCATTTCTGAAACATAGTATTGAGGTTATGTTAATCCTGCAATAATTTTTACTATATTTAGGCCTGGTTTCAAAACTTTAGTTGACAGAAGATGGTAGAACTAGGACTAAAATCGTAATGAAAGCCTCTCACGTTTCTAAAGCATGTATTTGAGGTTATAATTAATCTTGTAATTACTGTTAATATATTTAAGCCTGGTTTCATAATTTTACAAACCTATGTACAAACGAGCCGAAGATTAACGAGATTCTTTAGCGAATTTTCCAACTGCGAGCGAAGCGAAGCAACCATCTGAGGCCGAAGGCCGTGGCGGGGTTGGGGCGCGATGTACTTTATAAAGTATAAAGTTTATGATACAACAGAAGTTAAATAAAGTACTAGCTTGACTTAGGCCTACTTATAAGCAACAACCAAACTACAAACATTAGAACTACAAATGATCTCAAAGTATTAAATTACATTCCAATGAGAAATAAATAGAGGTAATTAAATAGCTTATATTAACACAGAACATCTGAGTGAAACAACATTAAAAGAAAACCTAAAAATATTTTACTATCAAAATTTGAACATGTTCCATTATTAGCCTCAATAGAATAAACAGGGCATGCTAATTGTTTACGCTTTAAATTTGGATGTTCTTACAAACTAACCCAAATTGCAGTAGGCCTACTGATGATCTACATGTTAGTCCATTGTACTAAACTCATCAGACTTTAGAACATTTTTAATTGCCTGAACAATGTATTTTAAATATACAAATACAGTTGTTGAAAACTAATTATAGGGCAGAACTTTCTTTTATATTACTACTAGCTGACCAATACGGCGTTGCCCGTGGTGGTTGGTATTTTCAGTCTTTTTAACGTAATTGTATTCTTTTTAAGTGTTCAGTCAGTGAGTGGTATTTGGCTTTTAAATATATTGATCTTAAATAATAAAAGCACTATTGTCATAATAATAAAAGATCTGAAATTATTATTTTCGTAACTTTGATCCCCCCATACCCCTCCTAAAATTTCGAAATTTTTCATACCTTTTCTTAGTGAGCACCTATGGCCCTAGAGGAAGCTACATACCAAATTTCATTCCAATCCGTTCGGTAATTTTGAAGAAATCGTGATTTAACAACTTTGATCCCCCCAAGCCCCCCTAAAATTTCGAATTTTTGAAACCCTTTCTTAGCGAGCGTCTATGGCCCTAGAGGAAGCTACATACCAAATTGTATTCCAATCTGTTCGGTAATTTTGGAGAAATCGTGATTTAGTAATTTTTACCCCCAAACCCCCCTACAATTTTTAATTTTTTAAAACCCTTTTTTTAGTGAACACTTATAGCCCTAGAGGAAGCTACATTCCAAATTTCATTCCAATCCGTTAGGTAGTTTTGAAGAAATCGTGATTTAATAACTTTGATCCCCCAAACCCCCCCTAAAATTTCGAATTTTTTTAAATCCTTTCTTAGCGAGCGCCTATGGCTCTAGAGGAAGCTACATACCAAATTTCATTCAAATCTGTTCGGCAATTTTGGAGAAATCGTGATTTAGTAATTTTTACCCCCAAACCCCCCTAACATTTCCAATTTTTTAAAACCCTTTCTTAGTAATAAGCAGCTATGGCCCTAGAGGAAGCTACATACCAAATTTCATTTCAATCCGTTCGGTAGTTTTTGAGAAATCGTGATGAGTGAGTCAGTGAGTGAGTGAGTGGTATTTCGCTTTTATATATAGAGATTTTTAATTTCAGTATACATAGGAAGTGAGTGCACATTTTCACGTAATTCGACTTACCAATTCAAAATTGATTTGTATAAAATAAACCAGAGACTGTTTGGAATAAAGATACCATTTTAAACCCAGCTGTTCGTTATTAACTCAAAATCGTTTCAACGACAAAGTCGCCGTCTTCAGTGATGCACGAGCTACAATAGTCAAACTATAAGCATTGAAGAAACACTACTGTTGAAAAACATAGTGTTGTTTCTTCAATGCTATAAGTTGTATCACTGAAGATGGCGACTTTGTCGTTTAAACGTATTAGTTGTGAGATTTTGTGTTCAAAGTTTATTCTATCAAGTGCGGTACATCTTTTCACAAGTCAAGCTCAATATTTATTTTGCTTTGTTTTAACATACATCATTAATACATTTAATTCAACCAATATTTTTTTTTAAAGAATGTAGAGCAATTGTATATTTGTTTTCAACAAATTTGTTCAGGTTTAGATTGAGAATTATTTCAGACCTATTTGAGACCAAAATACTTCATGAAATGTCTTTATTTTGGGTACTTTGGCCAAATATACATTGTAAATATAGATAGAAGAATTTTAACGAATGATTAAACTAATTATGAGAATGTTTTATTGTATTCGTCTTAATAAATAGATCTAAGTAAAACGTTCTACCTCAACTTTAGGCTACGTCAAATTATTTCAAACGCCATTTATCCCAGTATATAGAGGATAAAAAAAGGGGTTCAGCTTACATTAATTGCGGTAAAAGATTTTTTTCTAGGATCGTTTGGTATGGTGTGGGTATGCCAAATCTAATTTTGAGACCTCGAAAGTGGGGGGGGACAACTTTTGGGGGGCAAAAAACCTCAAAATTTTCGCACTTTTCCAGTTTTTCGCTTATAACTAAAAAACGGTCCATATTATGTAAAAAATAGATTTGTAGTAAATTAAAGAGGACAAAATTACGCGTTGATTAAAAAAACAAAGTTCAAAATTGGTCCAGTAGTTCAATTTTTATGGGGATAAAAAAACAGAACATTTTTCCAACTTTGCCAAAAACTGTGTTTTACCCATTTTCAATGTGCTGTAACTTTCCAAAATCAAATTTTATCACTAACCCCCTCCCTAAATGTTGTAGAGCGTCAATCCCTGAGTTAAAAAAACACCGATTTTTCTAAATTTAGCTGATTTTGAAATTTTGTCAACTCATAAAGCAAAATTGGGGAAAACCTTAAATTCACACATTCGGGGTTTAGCTCTTTTTCGATGTCTATGAGTCCGGAAATCAAT
>JAGFPH010004396.1:39864-50785 GCA_018207615.1 Philaenus spumarius | reverse complement strand
CCTCGTCCATGCGGGCTCGGATTATAGGTTTGTTTGCTTCGCTCTCATCGGACAAACTTGCTTCCGATCTGAAGCTGCCTCCACATGGATTAGAACCAGGTACTTTTAGGTATTTTACGTTTTGATCCATTTTGGGGGAACCAGATGGACTATAAGGTCGGGTAAAAAAAACAATACGTGCAGAATAATCTCCTATATTAATTTGTTTAGATAAAACTCCAAAAATGTTTCATTCTAGTATGAACAATAATAAACGTTTTACTTCTGGTAAAAAATCTGCTTCCAGTGGTTGGATGTTTTTGGCTAATGACTACGTCCGAGTGACTTAGAAAATCAACGTGTGTACCAAATTTAGAAAAAATCAGACTTAAAATATTGCCGTTAGAGTGCTAACTTAATTATACATATACGTATATATAGGGTGTTCCCAAATTATGTTTCCAGACTTCCACAAATTGTTCCTTTGGTCAAAACAAGAACAAAACTTCCAATAAACATAGGTCCTAAAACGCTTAGTTTCCTAGATATCCGCCATTTTGTTTTTTGTACAAAATAATTCATATCTAGAGAACGGTTTGACTGATTGAGTTCAAACTTGGAATGAAGTTTAACCTGATAATGATACACCTCAAGAAAAATAAACGATTATATCCAATCATGCTTTTAAAAATGGCGGCTGTTTAAAAATTTCAAACCTAAATGACTCCAAAAACGTACGTTTTAACGAAAAATGTCAAGACACCTTTTTTGTAGCCCTTTTGATTTTCTATCGGATGGTGTAACTGTCAAAACAAACGGATCAAGGATAACACTTAAGTTAAAAGGTAATGACAACAAACGTCCATACAATATTGTAGTATTTTTACTGTGTTGGTATAGGATGCCGGGTTGAACAAACCAATTAGTACACATAACTTAACTGTTATCCTTCATCCGATTGTTTTGACAGTTACACCATCCGATAGGAAATCAAAACGACTACAAAAAATGTACCTCTCCTACCCCACCCTACAAGTCACAGTGAATCTGTTTAATAATTTAAATATGTTAGTGAGAAAGTATGTGCCAGTTCCTGGTACCGTTTATTTAACAGTAATTTAAGTAGGTTTTTTGTTTAAAATAAAGTATTTGTGAAATTGACACAGCTTTTTAACATTCCACTGTACAAAATATTGCACTTTGAGTGAAATTTTATTGTTTGCAAATGGTAAAACATGCCTCTTTAATAATTGTTGAAATAAGAGTTTCTGAAACTTTCAGCGCTCCTAGCGGCTAAACGGTTAAGTTTATAAAAAAAACACCAAGAATAAAAATGTCTTAAATTTGTGTCTTCAATCGAAATTCAACATAAAAAATAGAGGTTTCCATTTAAAAAAATGAAGTTCGCCGCCATATTGGAAAAATGACGGAGTTTTTGTAAATGTTAATATTGTATTTTTAATGTAAGGGAAAAAGTAGGGAAGGTCCCCCATTTAAAGATTGTTGTAACTTTTATAGTTTCTGAGATGCCAGTGGTGGCCCATTTAAAAAAATCACCCTGTATACAGGGTGGACCAGCTAAAGTGTGACAATAGCTAACTTTTAAAATACGATTCGGACAAAAATGTTTAAATAGAACATCTGCCCTAAATTTTTGATACCTTTTGGACTGTGTATAATTTTTTTTCTAAATCCGCCATTTTGAATCCAAAATGGCGGCCAACTTCATTTTTTTAAATGGAAACCCCCATTTGTATGACGTGTTTGGATTTTATGGGCAATTTTAAGACTTTTTTGTTCTTTACATTTTTTTGATAAACCTAACGGTTCTCCTGTGAAATGAAGTCGAAGTTTCATTTTCTTACTGCTAATCACTCATAAAGAATTAAATTACAAGTGAAAAAAACATAGACCAAGACCGGGAGTTGAACCCGGGACCTTCACGTTTCCGTCGTGATGCTCTGCCATCTGAGCTACCCTGATATCTACCGATATTGGTCGTTGTTATCTCACTTGTACGGTTTTTACTGCAATTATTGAATTAACAGATTGAATACCTCGTGTATACGACATTGAAGACAATCTCAATTCTTATTTCGCAGTTTACAGTGGTGTTATTAAGGCTCGGCTCCCTACATTCAAAACGGCGAAGTTGTGTATCAATTTCAATGTTAAATAACCAAAACATACCTTCACTATTAATAAGAACAAAAAAGTCTTAAAATTGCCCATAAAATCCAAAAACGTCATACAAATGGGGGGTTTCCATTTAAAAAAATGAAATGGCCGCCATTTTGGATTAAAAATGAATACACAATCCAAAAGGTATCAACAATTAAGGGCAGATGTTCTATTTAAACATTTTTGTCCGAATCGTATTTTAAAAGTTACCTATTGTCACACTTTAGCTGGTCCACCCTGTATATAAAATGTTAAATTTCATCCCAAAACGTGTTCTGTGCACCACTCCCGTTCTTAGGTCTCGCCATTGAGCTACTGCATAGCTTATCTTTCCTATTGAAATTCGCTAAAAATGTATTCATATCTACAATGTATTTTTAATGTCATACTTATTTTTAAAAAGGGAATAGATTTTAAAGTAAAAAAAGTATTAACAACCTTCAAATGATGTATCACAAACATGCTCCTTAAGAAATATTTACGATTCTCTCCACGATAATATCAAATCACCGAAAACGTTGTTAAAAAATAGGCGTTTTTACCTTACAAGATGTATAATGTTTAGAATGTTTATATTTTTAAAGTTATACAGCACAAACCTTATGACTGCTCTTGGCGCGTTAACTTTACAAAATTAGCAAACAGATCAGTTCTAATCTTTTTAATGTGTTCTGTGTTTATGTTGTGTGTTTAAATACCTAAGCTGACTTTGTTCTGAGATGCGTCACTGTAGTAACGATATAAAAAACGGACTACAGACAACCAGCAATGCCTTTATATCATAGAACGATTTTCCTGTAAACTATATATTTTTCCTGATTACTTTATATTTATGTTGCACTTTTTCACAATATATAGGGACTCAATTTTGTTTCCTATAAACATTTGGACTAAAATTTACTAAATTGTTTAGGGACCAAATAATAATTGTTGAAATACTGTTCTATTACGTAAAGTCTTTATATTTTTTTCCAAACGAATATAAAAGCTGTCCCCGAAATTCGCATATTTTACTGCTAAAGGACATTCGAAAACACTTTTCCACTCGCAGATTCAAGAGTTCTACTCATGTATTACAACATTCGGTCCTTAGGGTAAAATTTTAGTATGAGCATCAGATTAGCTTGACATATATCTTACTTCTCACTTACTTTGGTGTTAACCCTATATGTTTAGTACTACAAGAAAAATATTGCGTATTTGCAAAGATATAAACGTTTCTTTAAAAAATCCGTTTTCTTCTTCTAAAGTAAATTTTAGCTCTTTTAACCACTATAACCAATTTTATATGTTTTTCACACATATATATAAAAAAATAGAAGTAGCCAAAAACTGAAATTTTACTTTACTAGAAAACCTCCGAAGCATATAACGTTAATCTATAAAACTCATTTAAAAAAGAGAACCGGTATAACCCTAATTAGTGTTGACTAGCATTCTCTCATGCCATTTGTTGTAAACTGTTATCAGTTACATTATCACTTCTTCCATTCTGAAATAATAGAATCAGTCAGCACTTCACTACACTGTCTAGCGTGCGTGTATTACAGTTAAATTGAATTTAATAACGCCGTATTTCCATTCCACGGATGTGGAGTAGCCCATATTGATTACAAAGGGCACCGCTAGAGGGCGTTGGAGGTGCTTAGAGGGGGTGGGGTTGGCATCAATTACACCCCGACGCTACCTTACTATAACCCTGTTTTCAATCTTAGAAGTAATCAGGTATTACACGAATGTTAGAAGAGATCAATGTGGCCAAGATGTATTCTTAAAGTTTATATATATACTTATTTATATGCTGCTGATAGTTTAATTTTTGTAGAAATAATAAAATATTAGTAAACAAAAGCAGCTGTAAGTGAAAATAGTTTAGCCAGAATTTTTACAAAAGGCCAAAATAGGAATTACAATTAGGTCGTTTAATATTTATATATATCGAAGCATATAGAAACAATGAGGAAGAATCTACAGCACTTCTACTTAAATTCTTGTTGGACCATAATTAGAAAAAATTTGCTTGGCATTAAAATATCTAACCAAAAGTATATAGTAATAACTGTTTAGGATTCATTAAATCAAGAAATGAATGCATTAACTTTATTGAAAATCAATTTGTTTAATTGTTATTATTTTATTACCTCTTCTTCTTCTCCTCTGTGTGAACTATTAACTGTTTCTCTTTTACATCTTGTAACTATTTGTTTTTACTATTAAAAGAAGACTCTAATACAGATTAATAATTACTATGACGAATTCTTATTTATATTTATTTATTGTAACAACCCAGTTTGAAGTTATTATACAAATTATTTCTGCTAGGATCCATGAAATAAGTTTCAGTACAATTTTCTGCCAATCCTGACGTAACACTTCACGACGCGTTTCGGAGTTCCTCCATTATCGAGACCTATTTCAGTACTGGATTCATCAGTTTCTGCTGCATCCAACCCAGTTTCTTACTTAGTAAATCAAACTTGAAGATTCTCAACTTTTAAAGAAAAAGACTAAGAGCAATACACACTTTCCAATGAGAACTCAGTCTAACGCAGCAAAAGATTAGGTACTTAACTAATTGAAAATACAGTCCACTAATAATAATAAAACTATAACCAAAGGAAACAATAACCAAAATTGGTTTATCGAACTCCTTTCCCCCTAGTCCTTCCAGTTAATTTGGTAACATTTCTCAGTTGTAAATAAAATCACGCTGTGTATAGGGGTTTTGCGAATTTACAGATTTTTGGAGTCGCACTAGTATACTCTCAGTGTGCTCTTTTTGTGTGCAACCTTTTCTATGTGGCTTGGTTTTCCAATAAACAACATTTAACATACTGTTTGATGTTTTTGTTTTGACAAGTAAATCACTTTTATGTTTGGAATGTGTGAAATATTTGTGAAAGATCTGTAGATAGCTACTTAGGTTCACTGAAACCGGTTATCCGTGTTAACAATAATACTAATTTTTAGACGGAAAAAATAAGGTAATTATAATAATTGCATAACTTTAATAAAGTGTAAGTTTAAAAAAATAGCTTTTATTATAACATGTTGATGACGACATCTTATTTTTTATATTTAATTAAACAACTCATATGATAAAAATGTGCAAACCATACAAAAAGACAAAGTCTATATTGGCGGTGTAAAGTTTTGTAATGTAGTGAAACAACAGTAATGTGGAACTAAACTCTGTCATTTGTTAAACCCAGCCTTCCCTCGTGACATGCATGGCGTCATGAAGTGTAATTGCTTCAGTATTTCAATAAACGTTGTGTGTTTGTTACTTCTAGTACAACTAAACAGTTATGATGAAACAAATCTGTATATATAAAATCTAAATACCACTCACTGACTCACTCATCACGAAATCTCAAAAACCACAGAACGGAATGGAATTAAATTTGGTATGTAGCTTCCTCTAGGGCCGTGGGTGCTCGCTAAGAAAGGTTTTAAAAAAAGTCGAAATTTTAGGGGGGGTTTGGGGGATCAAAGTTATAAAATCACGATTTCTTCAAAACTACCGAACGGATTGGAATGAAATTTGGTATGTAGCTTCCTCTAGGGCCATAGGTGCTCACTAAGAAAGGGTATGAAAATTTTCGAAATTTTAGGAGGGGTTTGGGGGGTCAAAGTTACTAAAATCACAATTTCTTCAAAACTACCGAACGGATTGGAATGAAATTTGGAATGTAGCTTCCTCAAGGGCTATAAGTGTTCACTAAAAAAGTTACTAAACATCCCCATAAGAAATACATAGTGTAATATATTAAATGTATTTATATTTTTTTTTTTTTTTTTAATATTATACATTTAACTTTGGTTTGTCTATCCGTGCAAAGCCGGATCGAGCAGCTAATATATATATATATATATATATATAACAGAGCTGTCCTAATTTATATGTTGAATTTATACTTATTCAGGCGAAGAAACACATCTCTCCAATATTGATTGTATACATATCACTGCACAAGCTTTACGAATAGTAATGTTAACATAATCTAGTACAAAATCAAACAGCAGATGTAGGCCTAAGTGGTAAAAATGTTGTACCTTCTTAACGCTCTTGATGACGCAATACTAATTAATTATAGTTGATACTTTCTTAAAGAAAATTTATACAATTATACATTAAAACAATAAAATATGTAAAAAATATATTATTAATCAACTGAATCAGAAGTGAGAAAGATTCTACACCACGTTTAGAATTTAGTTAGTTAGCTTAGGAAAATTTATAAAATGCATTAAAACAATATTAAAATTAAAAGATATATTATTGATAATTTTTATTATAAATTATAGATTTTGTATGTAATTGTTTTAAGTGTATCTTTCTTTTCTGATAAATAATGGAAATCCTAAATATACAACACTTATAGTAATAGTTCACGCTTTATAAAGTTGTGTATTTGTGGATCCTTAACTAAAGTTCGCCATACAATCATTTATTAGGAGTCCAATTGATTTTTTTTCGTATCTTGAATGCAAATATATTATACATAATTTATTAAATTTTACTGTGTCAGCAAGAGCGTTTAAAAAGATGTAAAATATATTAAGATTTTATTGAGTCAGCAAGAGCGTTTGAGAAGGTATAAAATATAACTAGATTGTATTACGCAATCAAGAACTTTCGAGAAGGTATAAAATATAACTACATTTTATTGCGTCAGCAAGTGGGTTTAGTGATATAACATATATTTAGATTTTATTGAGTCAGCAAGAGTGTGAGAAGGTATAAAATATAACTGACTAGATTATATAAACAGATTATGAAAGTAAAAACTACAAATAGGCTGGTACTAAAACAAAAGAAATAAAATAAGACATTAGAAGAATTATATATTTCAGTACGGTTACAATGTTCTTACGCAACCTATTTTAAATATAAAACCGAAGAGACTTTGAATAAAAACAATTTATCTGAATCTTACCATCATTATTTATAGTTTTTATTGTCGCTGTATTTTTGCTTTTGAATATTTTCAGATTTTGTTCTTATAGATTGTTTAAAGTGGGTTTACCGTAAATAAAATCTATTACTACGTGGAAATGAAAATAAGAAATTATAAAGGACATGTGTGCACTAATAGTAGTCGTCTAGAGATGGGCTGCTGACGAGAACTAATTCATTTGAGGGGAAATTGACGCAAAACCCACAATGGGTCGTAGCGCTGTATGGGGTTAGTAAGTAACAGTTGGACGCGAACGCCAAACCAAACCGCAAAATCTGGACACATATCACTCTCTAAGCTACGAATGTTACCAATATTATGTTTGATAATAATTCCCCAGACTTATAGAACATATTATAAAGTATTTACAAAATTGTAAAAGTATTTACAAAATTGTAAACAATTTAAAATTAACACTGTAATATACAAGTACGAACACTAATATATTTATTCAAAATCTGATCACAAATTTTTTTGAAAAGTAAACCAATCAATAGACAGCCGGATACATAAGACGTTTTTCTAAAAGCTATCAAATTTGAAATAAATGGATTTTTTCCTCAATTATTTTGATCAGTGAATTTATATTTATTTCCTACTTTCAAATCATAGCATAACCTAATATACGTTCTACACGAGGTAATTCCAACCTAATAAACCTATATTTTGACTATTTCCGTTGTATACTTATATCAGTCACTGATATGTTTTTAGTGCAGAATTTGTTATGCACATGTTTGAATTTCCCCCCCACGAGCGAATCTTTAAAATAACTTCATCATGAAAATACTTTACAAAATATATACAGACACGTAAAATAAAATATTATTATAAAGAAGATTCACGTTTCAATTCCATCACATTTCCAAAGAACAGAAAAGATAACCTCCCTTTCCTCCCCCAGAGCCATAAGGGTGACGTTAGGGTGTCTAGCCAACCAGAATATAACCTTACTTTTAATGCATAGCTTACACGTTGTATCTTGGCAACGGCTCTAATGCCAAAGGTCATTTACAACATCCCCATACAAATTGCGTAGTCTTAGAAGCAACAAATTTTTATTTAAATTGTTTTTATAATTCGATGCATGACTAATTTTGGGAAATCAATATACATTCGTCAATTACTTGTATCATTTATTCGTTGAAAGGTTTACCAGTTAAAAAATAAGTACTTTTAATCAGTAACATTTGTATAGAGTTTGCAGGGCTTATACATTTTCGTAATGGCGGTAGTCATTGTAAAGATATTCAAAATATTGATAGAATATGTCAATCTGCGGGTGGTGCAGTAGTAAAATATCAAAATCCATGTACCGTAATGCAAAGAAAACAAAAATAACTTGGAGTTTGTAAAATCGTTTTAGATTACAAACTAGTAGACTTTTTAGATACTATTTTGAATTGATATATTTATGTAAATTAACTTTCAGTACTTACGTAATTGTTGAATATCGTACTTATGTAGTTTTTGCAATCCTTAAATTTACAAATAGTGGCAAATATAATGGATATTCAAGCCATGGTGGGTATTTTGTTTTTATCATTTTCTATTTAGAATTGAAAATGAACTCGTACATTTATTTTGTATCATTTGACCGAAAATGCAAACATAAAATATGTATTTGTTGTTTTCTCTTTTTGTTTTTTCTGTTGTAAGCAAAACTATCCATTCTCACAGAAAATAATTTGTCCCTCAGACGCGTTAAACCAAGCAGGAGCCTCAATAAGAAGCTAAATTTAATAAAATTCTACGAACTAACAATGGTGTGATGTAAAATACCTATTTGCTACAATGTGTGGATAAGTTTAATCAGTTTTTTTACTTACGTATAAGTAACAGGTCGAACGCCATTTCGTAACAAATAAATATTATAGTGATTGTGTGGGCTCTAGGCAGGATTTAACCGATAACAATGAATTTATTTAGAGAAAACTGGTGTGTCACTGCTCAATACTGAAATTCAATAAGTTTATGAATTATTTATTTCAAAGGTAACAATGAAATCGTTTTGGTATATTGTTGAACTGGGTACAGTACTTGAATTTATCAAATGTACCCAACCAAAAGTGTTTTAGTTTTAACAAGCGATTTTTACAATTATATTTTGTCTACTTTTTAGTAGCTAATATTGAATTAAATTTAATATGTTACTGTAACTATAATATTTTTTGTTCTACGTATTTAGTAACAAAAAATTGGTTTCATTACTCATGTTTACTGTCTTTTATTCCATCTGGGTTATTAAACAAAATTAGTTCATAAACTTCATTATTTTTTGTGATTTTATGGTTCTGGCTATTCCTTTAATTTTAAGTGAGTTAACATTTCCGAATATTTTTGCAGAAGTTTAATATTAGTACTAACTATAAGTGTAACATTTGGTACGTCCAACGTAAAAAAGGAAGACAGATCTTTGTTGAAAGCAAAACGAGTTTCAATTATTGAACACCCAGTTATCGTACCTGTAGGCTACTAGAAATACTCTTGCCAAACACAGAACTAACTAATCAATTCCGCCATCGTTATGTAGTATTTCAAAAGATTGTATCATCTTAAATCTTTAGCTACGTAGACGGCTGAATTGTAATAATTACACACGGCTAAAGGAACAAACAAGAAAAATTTCAATATAAAGAAATGTCAGTTCTATCTACATTCCAGAGAATCGGATGAGAAGGAGCAGGAATTTCAATACTTAAGGTTATTCAGCGACCCTCTCACATTTTATTCCAACTTTTTATTGCATAAGTTTTCTTTTGTGTACTTTGCCCTCGTTGACTCTTCTGTTGTTTCAGCTCAAATAGATTACTTTTGGTTAACGTTTAACTTTATATTTTTAATTTTTGATAATAATTCTAACCTAATAATTAGGTGCGGATTAACTGTATGTATTTAGCAGATTATTGTTTTATTTGATCAAATTTGTTTCATAAAACAATATAAATGATTAAAGTCAAATAAGAAGATTGACTAAATAACAGTCGAATAATGTAAACGAGGAGGTTCTCTATCCCCTCGTCTTATTGTTAACAAGTTCATTTACCGTAGCCTTTACTTTAGATAGAATGTTTGACCTATAATTGCAATTTTTGGGGGTTGTATTATCAAAAACACAACAAAAACACGATTTAGGTTATTAATTTTTGTAAAAGAATCCTTTCGGTAATATACCAAGGTGAAAGTACCAAACATTAGCAGAATTTCTCATAATTTTGCTTTGTCATATAAACCTTAATTTCTTAAAGTTGCACCAAGTGAATGGCGGATCGCAAAATGTACTCGTAAGGAATAAGTTTTGGGGATCATTTTAACTTTCGCGATTAGTTCCTCAAGGTTTTTTCGTGTCCTCAAATAAGACCTTGAAACTAGTAACGCTTATTTTCACTTTGGTCCATAATATATCATGGCACTTAAAAAAGCCTTTTATGTGACCCTAAAAGTGGTGAATAGTCTGCCAGCACGATCACACCATATCTGTTCTTTCTTTATTTCAATTTACAAACTCCCGTTATTGTTAGTAAAGTCTAGACCAAAAATGGTAAACCCTGTGGCAGACAATTTTGAATGCATTTCAGAACTGCTACAAGAAGTACAACTTGTATATCTCATGAAGTACAAAGTTAGATGATAAACACACGCTACAGTTCTTAGCAATGATCGTGTAAACAAACCAATGACGAGGACTACTATGGAACGCTACAGTTCTTAGAAATGATCGTGTAAACAAACCAAGGACGAGGACATACAATGGAACGCTACAGTTCTTAGCAATGATATGTAAACAAATCAATGACGAG
>JAGFPH010004396.1:9573-39764 GCA_018207615.1 Philaenus spumarius | reverse complement strand
GGAACGCTACAGTTCTTAGTAATTATCGTGTAAACAAATCAAGGAAGAGGACATACTATGTAACGCTACAGTTCTTAGTAATTATCGTGTAAACAAATCAAGGACGAGCATATACTATGAAACGCTACCGTTCTTAGTAATTATCGTGTAATCAAATCGAGGAAGAGGACATACTATGGAATTTGTTTCTATATCCTAACAAAGGGCTATTTTATTATGTTTAAAATATACTAAATTCAATTTTTAAAAACATTAGTAATTTGTAAAAAACTATTTTATTTTTGTATGGCTAGTATGATGATTTCCTGAAATCCTTGTGTAAGTAACTAAATTTTGTCATAAGAAAATGTGCCGAGTATTTTTTGGGATCTTTCTGTCCTCGAGGAAATCCGACGTTGGGTGATGGTAAATTGTCAAGTAAGATAGTAATAGAATATTTGAATTCTCTGAACTGGCTTTTATTAGTGGCTAAAAATATAAACAAAACTAATAGCTTAACTTAATTATTGATTAGTTTACTTATCAGAAGAATGTGCTTACCTTAACTTACCTTTATCTTTATTTTAATGTATGTATATAATTGGCAGTCAATTTTATTTGTAATTTCTAAATGTGAACTTTGTATTCAAGAGTTATTTAATGTTTCCAGATATCCGCCATTTTGTTTTTTGTACAAAATAATTCATATCTAGAGAACGGTTTGACTGTTTGAGTTCAAACTTGGTATGAAGTTTAACCTGACAATGATATATCTCAAGAAAAATAAACGATTAAATGCAATCATGCGATTCAAAATGGCGGCTGTTTGAAAATGACAAACCTAAATTACTCCAAAACCGTACATTTTAACGAAAAATGTCAAGACACATTTTTTGTAGCCCTTTTGATTCTCTATCGGATGGTGTAACTGTCAAAACAATCGGATGAAGGATAACAGTTATGTGTACTAATTGGTTTGTTCAACCCGGCATCCTATACCAACGCAGTAAATACTACAATATTGTATGGACATTTGTTGTCATTACCTTTTAACTTAGCTATTATCCTTCATCCGATTGTTTTGAAAGTTACACCATCCGATAGGGAATCAAAAGGGCTACAAAAAAGGTGTCTTGACATTTTTCGTTTAAATGTACGGTTTTGGATTAATTTAGGTTTGAAATTTTCAAACAGCCGCCATTTTGAAACGCATGATTGGATTTAATCGTTTATTTTTCTTGAGGTATATCATTGTCAGGTTAAACTTCATACCAAGTTTGAACTTAATCAATCAAACCGTTCTCTAGATATGAATTATTTTGTACAAAAAACAAAATGGCGGATATCTGGAAAACGAAGCGTTTTCGGACCTATGTTTATAGGGACTTTTTTCTTACTTTTTGTATGAGGAATCATATCCCAAAGTCCTAAAGGGTTTTTAGTAAACACACTGTATATTATATTATCATGGAATCTGAAGTAAAAGTTATACAAAATGAATATTCGTGTAAAAGCAATTTAAAGATTAACGATGTAATAATATTGCTAATTTACTGTAATGAACTCTACCACTGTCAGAGGGTTTGAAATATTTTTCTAACTATTTTGTATTGTTATATATAATTTTAAAGATAATATTCTAAGAAATAATAATCTGTATACAAATTAAAAATCGTTAAAAAAATACTTTTCGTTTCTGGGCTGCCCGGCGACTGCAAGTACACAATGTGTCATTATTTTTACAAATGAAGTGTAAACTATTTGATAAAGGAAAACTAAGATCGTAAAACATTACAAAATACAATTCATATACTGTATTGCACGTTAGCACCACTGACGACATACTAACTTAGTGAAACTACGAATATTGGAATACAGAACCTTTTTACGCTGCACCACTTTCATTATTCAAATTTTACCTAGAATTCATCATGGCTAGTGACAATGATGGATTCAGTAAGCAGTGATGTAGCAGGATGAGTTATAAACACAAACTTCCCTGCGTTGTAAAATTAAATTAGCTTTTAATAATTTACTTATAAAGTAATATAAGTTGAAACCCTTGCTGTTTATATTGCTCGTAAAACTAATCTGCATTACTTATTTATATTTAATTTAAGTTCTTATTTACATAATTTAAAAAGGTCTATCACAAATTAGGCATTAAAAACAGCATTTAAAATACATTTACTGTTTCTGGTGTTAGGTATTATTAATGATAACTTTAGTCGGTTTTTAAATGTACTGAATCCAGTTTAATGACAAGACGAGTTTTACAAATTATGAAATTTAATGGAATTAGGTAAATTACTGATTATAAACATGCTACATTATTAAATTCGAGCTGCCAATACTAATTAGTGCTTGTATGTTTAGATCAATGGTTTATTAGCTAAAATAAATATAATGATAGGCTAATAATACAATATTATAATGATTTATTGTAAATTACAATACTATCATTACAATTTTAATATCATTATCCATTATATTTAGTAAATATGTGTAGGCCTTTGTTGGATGATTTGCTTTGTTTACGATGTTTGATTTACAAATTAAATATAATGTGGTATTTAGGTACCTATTATTATATCTCCTTTTCGCATTCCTGTATGCTCTCATACGTCCGGCGAGAGTGAACATAATATAATATACATAATACAGTAGTTAAAAAGCAAAAACTGGATCGCTTGCTTGCTGTAATGTTATGTTAAACGTTTTTAACCAGCTATTTTATTCAGGGATCAGTTAGCCGTGAGCACCACCGCGCATAAAATGTGTGTTACTTTGCTATGCTCCGTTATAAGTGTATAGGCGACTTAAGATATACTTGATTATATTTTTAAATTAAACAAATTATAATACATAAATTAATTACTGGTCACGATTTCTAAGAAAAACCCTCTTTAATTATGAATCAAATTTGATTTACATAAATTAAAATGTATTAATAAATCTAAAAACTTGATAACTTGGCGAGGTCATAATGTGTGGCGAAACATGCAACCTATTTATTGTACTTATGCGCTGGTAATTTAATATTGCTTTCATAACTCTCGCGTGATTAATTTGATATTAATGAAGTTATTCATAGACTATAGTTATTTTAAAACACAAAGGCTTCTGGTACAACAAGTGCTATAATTAAATAGTTATTATTTTACTAAATTAATAATAATTTCGTGTTGAATATTTCACCTTATATATATATAAAAAAAAAAAATGTTAATCATTAGAATGTTACATTTTGGCAGCTATTTTCACTTACATTATTTTGAGGTTATTTTTAGAGCTAAAATAAAAGAGGATATAGCATTGCTCCGGAAAGCTTTGTTTCCGGTAATTTTTTGTGATTATTTTTCTTTTTTGCAGTGAAGAATTGGTATAGCTAGTTACAAGAAAAAAGTTTTGTAGCTCAAAGGATTACCGAGTCAGTGACCGAAACATGATTTCTCGGTAATTCTAAACACCCATGAAATGAAATGAAAATAGTAATTTTATTTTTATACATACTAATATTATACTACACAATATTTAAACTAACAAACACGTTTTTCATGGTCTAAAATGACCGTCAGCCAGGTTGGCACTAAACTATAGAAATAAACATATTCTTACCCATATCTATACATCCATACCAGAAAAATAATAACAATTCATAAATTAGAAGAATCACGTAATGAACACAGTAAAAATATACCCTAAATTAACCTTACTTACCAATACCAAATAAAAATCTTTCTCATAATATAAACAAAGTATATAAAAAGTGGTAACCAAATAATAATATAAGGAGCCATCATCAGTTAGATTTTCATGAATTAATAATTAAATTGCCTTACCAACTCCAGTCCGACAGTCCACGCCCTTTTCAAAAAGTTTCCCAAAGCACGCCAATTCGGCAATTCTAAACACCCATAACTAGTATAAACCAAAGTTGTGTGGAAGAATTATAAATCTATATATAAATAAGCGAAATACCACTCACTCACTGACCCACTCATCACGATTTCTCAAAAACTACCGAACGGATTGAAATGAAATTTGGTATGTAGCTTCCTCTAGGGTGCTCACTAAGAAAGGGTATGAAAACTTTCGAAATTTTAGGAGGGGTTTGGTGGGATCAAAGTTACTAAAATCATAATTTCAGATCTTTTATTATTATGACAATAGTGCTTTTATTATTTAAGATCTATATATATAAAAGCCAAATACCACTGACTGACTGAACACTTAGAAAGAATACAATTACGTTAAAAAGACTGAAAATACCAACCACCACGGGCAACGCCGTACGGGTCAGCTAGTAATATTATATAATCTGTACAGAAATGTATAAAACATCTTGAGAGTTGCAGGCTTAGTAAATATTCTTTGAACTATAGCCAAAATTAAAAAAAAAAATTTCATTAAAAGACAAAAATTTTCTCGTGTAAGTTTTGTTTATCTTAATGGCTTTCGATATTATTCTGGATATAAATGTGGCTAATAAACTAGTTTCCACAATTGAACAAAAATATTTCATTCATGAATTACTACGGTGGGACAATTTCAGATCACTAAAGGTGCATTATATGATGCAGTAAAGTTATGTTCGTTGTGTAAAGTTATTTTAAAAATATGCCTTTATTTATTATGTTTTGTAAAATACACAAGGCTTATAATTGGACTATGAATAAATTTGGAATTTTTTTTAAGGCTATCTTTTAAATTAGCAGTGTAATTAAATTAAATGAATTTTTTCTTTATTTATTATTATCTATGAAATTTTAAATTATCTTCAATTAGTTTTTGAGGGTTTCCCCCAGTCTCTGCAAGAGTCAATTATCAGTGAATACTTAAACATTATGTATTCATTGCAATTATTACCGCTTGGCGAGAGGTAGGAGAATGTCCATTAGAGAATTATAAAGGACAACACAGTCATTATTTTTATAAAATGTATCCTATTTATTATTTAACTATAAAAATCTGTTACACAACTAATTAGTCGACAGTCAAGTTATTAATAATTGAAATATATACAATACCAATATAATATGGTATTTTTTATTGTACAGAATTTTAATGTTATTCAAATACTTTTAATTTGATTAAACATAATAAAAATGTATTTAAAAATAAATATAACAGCAAATGTAACCTGAACTAATATCAATCCCATCATTTTATTTTATCTATCTATTCTGAGATTCTAAAACTACTCACTTAAATCCTTATCTCCACTACATTCATTTTGTTATACATTTGGATTCCACTTAATTAGTTTAATTATAATTTTCACCTGTACTTAGTAAAACAAATTACAATTTAAAATGTCATTACATACACAATTTAATTTCATTCATTCACACTTCATACTGCACTCAACTTACAAAAAAAAAAAAGTATTTAGCTTTAAGTTTTTAAAGCTTTGGTCTTTTCACCCACTTCCTTTCGTTACTGTTATACTGCCATTTTCAAAATCCCAATCTTCTTTTTGTACTTTATTGTCCATCTTGTGTTTATTCAGCTGATTATTACAAATCTAGTTGTTTGAGTTATTACATTATCATTCTGGAACAACTTTACAATTGTATGCTGGAATAGCAGTAAACAGACTGTAAGTTGTATTTGACATAAGATATTTAGGTTTTATTATTTATTCAGGAAAAATGTTTGGAATTGTATTGCCCAAGATGTTTTATCCACTCAATAGTACGAGTATTTACAAATAATAAATATTTACACATAGTTTCTATTTTTTCCACTTATGGGCATCAATCACCTTGAATACATAAATAAGTGTTTTACAGACAGTATAAACATATGTTTAATTGTGTTTTAAATTTTGACACTATAACGTTCACGAAATTGTGTCTAGAACCCGTTTTAATGATCATTAGAGCTTATGAACAATTACATTGCTTTGATAGACGTTTAATTACTATCCGTAACTGTAAAATAACTGTCTACACCCATGTTCATTGCATTATTATATTTTACAATTACAGTACTGTGTTAATTAATCACTATAAACAAACTCAATAGCACTTTGCCCAAATCTAAAAGTAAATTTGTAGTTTTAGACCATGTTTACAGTTTTAAAAACTGTTGAAACATTTTTCAATTTTAAAGAACAAAACAAATTCATAATAATACACTACTTATGATAATACCAACTGAACCAGGAAGAACCCTGTCTGCTCTGCATGTCACACCGTGTTCTTTCAGGCCACACAGTTACAATAATTTAGCTGAGTCTATATTATATATTTAAACTGGAAAAGTTTACGTGCACATGATTTGTCGTTTGGGCAATGCAACTTTGCAAAAGTACTCAAGTGTTTCTATTTTATTAGTTATTTCGGTCCACGATAATGGTTAAACACACTAGGCCACTAAAATTAAAATGGCGTTTTGTAATTTTATTATTTTAAAACCTACCTCACTGCCTCAAATATTTCTTCGTCGAATTATATTAATCATACATTTTTGGTAAAAGTCTAGTTTGGGTATGTTTCTAAATCTAAATCATTCGTGTTGTGGTATAGGCCACAGCTAGGCCTAACATAAATTTGTATTAAGTTATGAAGCCGGTTATTTAAAATCAGCTGTTTTATCTTCTATACCTATTAGTATCAACATAAAGAGAGTGTCCAACCTCTTAATTTCCATAATATATTGTCCAGGTCAGCTGTTCTAAATATCGTTAACTTTTGAAAAGTTTACCTGGTATCTTGTATCTATGCAAATCTTCACAAACAGCTATCTAATAACATAAAACTCCTAAATTTGACGCAACAGAACTTTAGGCGAAGTGACAAAATAAGCCTTTTAATTTATTACAATGAATGACATCAGTTCTAAAAATCACAAATTGGTTTAACCCACAGAACATCTTCTGTGGTTTAACCACATTTACCAATTGTGCAGGACCCTTTCAACTACAATAATTTATGATTGAGTTCTTAAAACATATTTGTCTTCATTTTTTAAGGAGGTCTACATTATGTTTACGTTTGCTTCTAGTTGTGTATGATTACTTTATTGAATATTTTATTTGGTTTTCTTTTATAGTAAATAATATTAAACTAGACATTATTTTTGATTATACACAGTGGCAACACATAATTACAACTCTCCTTTAAATATATCTTCGCAGCAATTTAAAGTGATTATTCAATATTTAACTTTTATTTTACAGAAGTACCACGACATGGACGCAGAAGTTGTGCGCAAGGACGGTTTAATACTGATCCGAGAGATGGCGGGAGAAGTCAAGAACATGATGGACATTAAGATGAACGCTGTCATGGTGAGTTTAATTAGGTTTGTTTTTACAAGCGCTTGAATCTCGGTAAATGATATGACGGCAACCATCAACTTGTTTAAAACTATTTATAAATAAACATTACTACTTGATATGATCACTTTCTTTGTTGGAATATTCCTAATTATTAAATTTTGTTAAACATTTTGTTCATAGTAAAGGAAATTGCTATCTTTATAGACCCTACTACAGTTTGGCAGGCAAGGGAAGGACGCTGAGGGATATACCGGCCTCACCACTACACACAAACACCCCCCCACACACACCCCTCACGCGTCGCTCTCCTTGGGATAATCCTTATATATTATTTCTCAAAGGCGTTTTTAGTCGCTAAGCTATATCTCCCTTAATTCTTCATCAAAATTAATTATTCAAGCATCATTTTAAAGCTCATGTTCCCTGCTATTGACGAAAAATAGACAAACAGCCTAAAATTAATGCTTTCGTTAACAAAAATTGATAAAAATACTTTTATATTATACTTCATATGGTTCCTAATGAAAGGCGCCATCTATTAACAATCTGTTTATTAAACGTGACAGCTGTTAGATTGTTTACATGCTATATGCAAGTGTAATCTATCACACAAATCAATCAAATTAAACCAAAGTAAATAAATAAACGTAATTCACTTTATTAAATCAATGTATTAAATCAGGTAATTACTTGGGAAATTTTTGCACGGGTCAGCTAGTTGTATATATTGTTTCTAGGAATAATACAAACAATTGAAAGACTGAGCAAGGACATCAAAAGAAACACATTAATATAGATGGACACCAGTTTTATCTCGTTTAGTTACCAATCTGGCTGCCCTTTCCATTTTTCAAATTGTATATGGCAACAAAAAATTAGGATATTTTAATAATATAGTATTCTATATCAAAATAGAGGTTATATGAACATTTTAAGCTCACGAATTTTTTAAATGGTATCGTAGTTGCGAACAAAATTACACTTAACTTAGGGCCTATCATAAATGATTACAAGCAATAGGATGTTTTTGTAGTCTACAGTAGAAAAAATGATTACATCCGAAACTTTGTACCCGTTTTCAATTTCTTTATTAGATAAAATAAAAATTATAAGAAAATACCTAATATTAAGACCTTTAACTCTAAATTTGATGGAAGTAATGGTTAAAAGATCTTAATAGCTTTATTTGAAAGGGTATGGGTAAAAGGTTGATTTCGAAGGTGCAGAACTTGTTTCTAATAAAAAAGAGTTTTTTATGATTTAAACTGGAAAACATATTTAAATAAACTTATTACATCCTGTTTATAAATGTCTATACTAAAGAGAACAGCTTATCTTAAAAATAAATTAATCATTCGTAAGCGTACCTTTGGTTCAGTTATCCAATACGGTAATTTACTGTAAGGTTCTGCAACAGGAACAGAGATTAGTTAAATTTTCAAAACACAATAAAACTTATATTAGGCAAATGACTTTTTCAAGAAATCTTGCAAATTCTGCTTTCGAAGAATCAAATGTCTGTTAGTCCAGTCAAATAATGGGAAGGTCTAATAATGAACATATCAAAAGTCCGAATCGATAATTGGTAAGCGCGAGAAGTGGGACAAAATATGTGACTATTCTTGGTTTTTCGTAAAAATATCAGAAAATGTGCTCTATATCAAAAAAGTATCCATCATTCAAATGGTTGCGCATCGGGAATGACTCCAGCAAGTAAACAAAAAACTCTTTTGGATAAATTTTTACAGTATACTGAAAAAATACAAAATGTTATTTATTTAACTAAATTTATAGAATAAAAATTATTTGTATAGTATAAATACGGAACAACGTAGAATGACAGAGAGGCCAAAGGCGTTAGTTCAATCTGCTACAGTTGGAACCTCCAACACGGATTGCTTAGGTTTCTGGCGACCGATTTACCTGTGTTAAAAACACTTTATTACAAAAATAATTTTGAATTAAAATCAGTAGTGCTATTTTGGTTATTGTATTTTACTGTTATTTTATATTTTTAAGAAAGTGTTGACTACTAAAACGATTTTTTGTGACTGCTGTTTTTTCGTGTCAATAATACAGAAAAGTGACACTTTTGGTAAAAAATAGCTTGTCTTGTAAACAACTACAGTATTTCGTTTCGGTGTAGGCCTAGGCCTCATAATAAAGATATTTTAATAAACGTTCTGCAAAAGCATGTTGTATTACTAGAAAACATTTAAAATGTTAAATGTAAGTAATTTGTTCATTGTTGAAGTCGAATTACCTTATTATTGAGTTAAGAATCATTCGGTAGTGTATCATGATCATTTTGTATTATTTTATTGTGTTCATGTGAAAGGAAAATAAAAGGTTAAAATTAACAAGGGCTTTATTTTGAAATATAAACAATCGCATTTTTATTGTTCTCGAAGGCATCCATATTTTACAAATAATTAAGTAAGTCTTCTGGAAATTAATCATATATATTTTGTTAACTGTCCATTATTGGTTAAACTACGAATAAGTCTTAGTTTCTTGATATGTAAAATGGAGGTTAAATCAAATACATTCAAAAGACTCCCAAATGAAGTTTTCTATACGATATTCGAACATTTACTAAAAATAAAAGATTACTCGAAAGATTAACCCAAGTTAAAATTAGCTGAAGATAAGTGAGCCTTAAACAACTCAACCTGACTGTAATTTATCAATTACGTTTCAAATGAAATTGTAGCTTTCAAAGAGGATAGCGATATTTCAATTGAAATTATTTGTCTTTGTGACTGGTAGATAAGTTAGCAAATTTGCTAAACGTTAATATAATTAAATATATAATATTTATAATAAGTATTTATATTATATAATATCATTATACATAAATATAAATATATATTTGAGTAACACTTATAAACTACAAAATACCTTCTAGATCAAAAGCGATTCAGAAAAATATTTCCTAAATTATAAGGGAAACCTGAAACATTGACAGATGAAAATCTAGAGACGTGCAATGTTGTCAAATTATCTACCATAGCCTAAAAATACAAAGCAGAATGCCAGCAAATAAATATCAGGGTGAGTTCGCCTCTTCTGCCTCTGCAGCCTAATTAAGTCATAACAATCCCCATCAAGTTGACAGCAATATGTAGCTAAAATAAACTTGTAGAAGCTAGAAGTTAAAATTATAATTTGTTGCTTGCTAGAGTATTTGAAATTGTTGAACTGAGATTTATCTAGCATGAACTGAAAACAAAACCTATAAACCGGAGAATTGCGAGCTAGACACGTGTACTCAAAAAGGTCTGCACCGCAGTTGTTCCAAAAATTTAAAAAAAAACGATATTAATAAAATTTCATTACACTTCGTATATATAACAATGGCTTGCAAGAATTATAGTTACATTGGTGGTGGCTTTATAGCACACTATTTGATTGCACAAACTGAATAGAAAATGCATTTTTCTTCATTTTTTCGCAAAAGTTTTAATCCAATACAGGTTTACCAAAGAGTGTGTGAGTACCTTTAACACTAATGTTTTTTCCACAAAATTTCAGCAGTAGTATTTTCGTAAATAGAGGTTGAGGATAGCAAATTTTGAATAACTGTTTTACAAAAGTTCGGATTTTATATAGTTTTCTTGTAAGGAATACAAGTACTTCTATCACCACTTATTTGTTTCAAAATTGTATCTTCAGTACTTTCAAAAACGGACAGATATTGGTTTTCGAATATAAAATTTATATAAAAAAAAATATTTTTGTTATTCTTAAGTAATGTCCTTTTTTAAAAGAACCTCACACGACAGTCTCATAAAATATTTGGTCCCAAAAATAGTACGAGTAAGAAAATATTTTTGAGTTCTGAATATCGGATACATGGGTTTATAACTTTGCCTAATTACATTGCGATACCGATACCTTTATCAGTTTAGTGATGCTATACAAGTTCCGGTTTCTCTTTTTAAAGAACGGTACACTATAATAATATTATATATTATTATATGGTTTCTTTGTGATAATTATCTCTTATGCTTTGAGTTTCCTGTCTTGAGACTAATGCTCCTAGTGTTTTATTTCGATCAGAATAATATTGTAGACTACTGGAAAGAGTTTTAAAATTACTCCATAGGTTGGTGAAAAGTCTGAATCTTTTCTCAATCGCGAATGAAACAGCTCCGATGATCACAGAAATAATTTGGTTTCCCGGTAAATGATAAAAACTAATAGTGTCCCGGATTTAAAAGCTTTATAAAACAGACACCATAGTATGAAGGAAAATCGTAATCTCAAGACCTAAGCAGTATTATAAGTATGCATTATTATTCACCATCCATTTTTTACGACAATATCACGCAAAATCTTCATTTGAATGTCTCTACAATTTGAGTCGGGGGAATGATATGGGAGATACATAAAACGAATTAGACGTTATATAGGATGTAAAACCAATTAAAACAGGCAGCCTTAAATTTGTAGTATGTGAAAAGATATTGGCAATGGGTCCAGAAAAACAAGAAAAGAGCACTTATTACAGAGCTAGAGAAAATGTAATTTTCTGGGTAATGTAGCGTGCTTGTTGATGGCTTTAAAAAAGGCTGTAACTTTAAACTCTTTCTTTTTAACTTTCTAAAGAAACAGAAAAAGCGCTAGAAACAGCCGGCACTGAAATATTTATATATATAAAAAATCATATAACTTCGTAATTTTCTAGCCAAAATAAGTTTTATCAGTGTCATCCAAATGACTAGTTTCGACCTAATATATATCTAGTAGAACTATATATCTTACCAGACGTTTTTTTAGGTACCATGTACACAATTACTTGGATATAATCCTAATTAGCAGATACAGCCGTCTAATTAAATAATTTTAAAATTTGTCTATTGGTTGTAACCACAAATGGTCTTAGAAATATTTGTAACTTTATAATTTCAATATAGTTAAACATTGGGAAAGGCAGTTTAAAAAATAAATAGCTTTTTATCAAAAATTGATTATACTATGACAAATAATATATAAAACGAACGAAACAATCAAATTGCAAAATAGATAGTATAAGGAAAATAAAAGTAGACAAATGTACCAACAACGGGTACCCCAAAGGCGTACCCTTTGGTCTAAGTGGTTAGCGTATCTGACTCGTTTAAGGTAATTGTCTAGTATTAAATATGTTTATTTCGTTTAGTGACATCCAGTTGGTGCTTTTCGAGCCTTAAAAAAAAAAAAAACAGAAAAAGCTTTGCTCCAACTTTAAGCAAATGTAGTATATAATATCCAATACTGTTACGTAAGATAATAAAACTCATACTTTGTGAAATTAAAACAGATTGGGTTATTTTGTCATAGCTTTATTAATTTATAGTACTCACACTACTAATTTTAAGTATTCACAATAAAGATAGTAATTTTACATTGGTAAGAAACCCTGTGGCTATGCTTTACCAAGGTTCATTGTCTAAGGACTTAAGAGGTGACTTTATAAGGCTTTAACAATTTACGTAATAGAAATATTTGAAAGCCGAGTAGTTAAAATTCAATATAATTTCAAATAATATAGTAGCTGTTTTAACGTAAATGTCAAATGTTCAAAGAAAACGCATTGTGTGTGCGGAAATAAACTGTATATAATTCTGATTATTTTAAAACCAATAATTATTAATACATCTCTAAACTGATATCTCATATCACAATTTGTGAATTACATAAAAATATATTTACATCTAAAATTGTTTGTATTTATTTTGAAGTTAGTTTAAAATTTGTAAACTTATTTCACAATAAACAAAAAATGTTTTTATATAAATAAATGTGTCCAACACTTTAAAATAATTCCTCTGATTTTAATTAGAGTATGTTATAAATTATTGCTTATCTACGAACTCATTTGACTCAATCAATATTTTATTGTTAGACTCTTGTTGATCTCCATTAAGCAGTTTAAAAATGTAAAAACGTCAGAAAATGTAGAATTTCAATTAAACTTCTACAAATAATTGAGTACATTACAAACTATATAAATTAGAACAATCCGATTTTGAAGGGAAAATATGTGGGTTAACATTTTAATAATATAGGACAATTAAACCTAAACATAAAACAAGAGACTTGTTAAACATATTAGATCAAACAAAAGATAGAATAGCAATAAATTGCTTTCATGAAATCATAAAAAGTGAAAGTAACACATTTATTGACTACTTTAGTCAATTTGAAGGCAATAACACAAAATGAAATTATAGTACATTAGTAGTCATAGCAACAAGGTACGCACTTTAGGGCTTGATTTGATTACGTCATACCTCGTACACTAACGTCATTATTTGTCTTTATTGAAGAAAAGTGGTTGTACTTTGTTCTAATCAGAAATAATTACGTTAGTAAGTGGGGCTTTGAGTGTACATAAATTATAATATAGGCTAATTAAAAGGAACTACATGGATCATTTTACCGGATCATTACTGAAATTGTTAAAAGTATTTTCAGTCGCACGAGTTCAATAAGGCAAGTTTAAGGTAGCATAAAGTTTTCGTCGAAATAACTATAAAACAGTATTAATTTAGCACTAGAAAAACACAGACAAATAAACAAAAGCAATGAGAATAAGTTAAAAAACAAACATTGATTAGACCTATTTCATTTTGTATGTATTTACTAGAGGCCTGCAGGAACCGTCTCAGTTTTTATACAGAGCACTAACTCATGAAGTTATAGCAAAATATATACTTAGTTGATACCACATTAATAAACTTTAAATTGTTTTAGTCTTTGTGTGACACCCTTACACAGCAGGTTCGGCTACAAGAATGTTTTAATTATTCGTTCGTCTCTAAAAATTACATTTCACGTTTCAAATTAAATTGTTTGAACTTAACGTTGTTTTTGGGTTCACTTTACCAAATTTCACCTTCTCGTAATAAATGGTCTCTGAGACCGACATACATTGTGTTGATTCCAAGAGTACTCTGATGTTAGAGTTCCTTACAAAAAGATACATTGATGAGATTTCGGAGCCACTTGTCTGCTTGTATCTCATTTAAGACGTTTTTAAACCTCGTGCAAGATATTTGTGGTATCTCTCAAATCTTGCTGCTCTTATTTATTCAAAGAGTAGGAGTGAGAAATATGTTTATCTTACATTAAGGACTAAACGGGACTGGCAAACATTTGTTTTCCAATCTAGAAGCGTGTTTGAGTTCATTCAGCTTATTAAAAACCAGTCAAAACCGAAAGCACCTGGTGTTCGTTGGTTATGGTTAAAATTTCCTTTTCTGTTGTCACAATTCATAAGATTACTTATGAAGGATTCTCAATGATAAACCAAAACAATGTTTATAAATATGTTGCAAAGGTTTTAATTAACGTGTTTATTTATAACGATAGAAGATAACGCTACAGTCATAAACTGTATAGAATGTCGAAGCTGAAGCGTTAGCATATAAAATAGCGTGTAAAACATAGCTATGTTATGTTCAATATAGTACCTTCTCATAGTTGTAAACGGTAAATTTATAGAGACATAATGAGGACTCATAAACTTGTGAGACAATAAAGCGTGACAGGAATTGAGATAGAGCCGGAAGCTGTCTCAGGAACCCACGTTTTGTAAAACAGTAAAGTTTATATGAGGAGGGAGAGAGAGAGAGTGAATTATACAAAATGTATTCAAACACGGTTTACCAAGGGACCATAGTATTTGGTAATTATTATTACGGATGTTAGGTAAGGAAAGTTTTGAAAAACAAGCACCAAAAATCATAATTTACCCCACCCCCTCAACGAAATTAAATATTTACATTATATTTCGAATTTAATTTTGATGAAAGCCACATTTCCAAAGAGTATTTTAAGGTTCTTTTAAGACTTGTTGATATACATTCATTATTTTGGTTAGTTTTCTAAAATAATCACTCCAACTGGAGTAGGTAACTTGTAGGAATTAAAGGATGTGTTTTGTTTGAAGCTACAATAATTACAAAAATATATACCCTACATAATTATACAATACTTTTAGAAAATGATGTAATATTCCAATTATGTACTAGAATATCAATACAAGGTGATGGGTATTTAGTTTTTTTTTCAGTAAAAGTATGATAGTATAATATGTTTTAGACTTGAAACTATACATTTTTAATCTTTTTCGCAAATAAAATTCTTTGCGATACAAAATTTATAAATTTTTGCTTCCCCCCCCCCCCCATAAACTGACGTATTATATATAATATTCCGAAATTATATACAACTTTGATTATAATAAGACAATTAAAAGAAAAAAAATATTTTCTCTTGAATTATATTAAGATTACAAACATAGAATGTTTTTGTTAGAACAGCTTACATTCACTCTTGCATAAAAACTTATCCATTTAATAATCTTTCTGCTTATAAAAACTACCAGAATTTTTTGAATTCTGAATTATTATCAAAGATTTCAATAATTTGATCAAAGGAAAAAGATTAACAATGTACCAGTACCAGTCAGTCTTTATAAAATTAAACTATTTTTACAAATGATTTAGAGCTGTGAATTAGATTCACTTAATTTGGAAACTATTTGAAATTTCAAAACCTAGGCAAAAAAAAAATATAAATATATAATATTCCAGTTAGTTGTAGTTTGTATGTTTCCTTTTAGTTTTCATTCCTTTAAATTGTGTTTTTTGACAAATGTAAATTTATTTCCTTGTATTATGTAGTAGAACGTATACTTTAGGTAAATACGTTATGACAATCTTTACATTCCATCCCAAATTTAGAGATAAATACGTTTATTAATAAGAAATAAATGTTAACACAAGTAGAAACTCTAAATATATGTCGTAGTTTTGCATTGGATAAAACAATTAAAGTGAGCGTTGCTTGATTATTGTATGTGAATATTGTACTAATACAATAAATCGACACACACTAGTTCTGATAGTAGAAATCTCCGGCTCAAGTGAACTAAAACTGGTACAGTACGATTTTTTTAAACGTGCCCTCGGCCAAATTGTACTAACCTGAATGATAACGTTAGAAATCGCTCTTGTCTACTCTAGTTTTCTCCACGAAAACTGAGCCGAGCGGCGTGAAACAGCGAAAACCGAGCTTCAATAACACTGTCATTTAATACACTTAGCAGCGATGTAAAATTATGAAACTTTCACGGATACGCAGATAAGAACTATACGATTCGTATGATGTAAAAGAAAATCCATTACAAAACCTATTTCATATTTTAAAAATCAATATTACAACAATGTACTTTAATAATGACATGAAATTTTCACACCGCTGGAAAGTTTTTTGTTTGTTGGTCAGAGACAAAGTGTTCGCGAGAAAGTTTTAGATAAAGGTCCAAATTAAATATTTTATTTGAAAAAATTTTTCGTTTGACTTACGGTTTGCTCGGTACGGATGTCTGGAGTTAGATTCCGGGGAAAACTTCCTGCCTGGGGAGAAGTAGGCCTACTTGGTGTCTGGCATTTACCTTAATCACACCACAGTATTATTATTCGAATACTCGAACAAGAGACAAGTAGTCTATGACTCATTCAAGTAGTTTTTATTTCAATAATTTGATTCGAATAATTATTCAATCAGTTTTGTTTATTTGAAGTTTGTGGAACTGCCTTTACAATCCCTCCCCGCTACACCGCTAGCCCACCGAGCGCTAGCCGAGCCGAGGGCACGGTTAAAAAATCGTACTGTACCCTATTTATTCGCAGATGAAAGGAGTAAATAACTGGGAATATGTTTACCACAGAAATAGAATTCAAACGATTTTATTACTGTCCCTGCAAGCTTCTGTTACGTTGACTTGTGTAAAGTAACCTGTTTGCTGGTTTTCAACGACTTTTACTTAACCTATATCTAGAAACAAAACTTTGATGGCAATAAATGTTTTTGGTGAAAAATGTAATAAATTAAAGATGGTTGCGAAAATTTGGTTGATGAGTGTATTGCTAACATGTTTTTAAATTAGCTTGACTTGTAAAAATGTTAACAAATCTTGTGAGCGCGCATTCAACCACGTTAATTAACCGATTAACTTGAAATTTGTTGGTTAGGCTAATTTTATTACACATACTGTACATATTTGCTTGATAAAATATTATCTATCTGTTAATTTCGTCCTATTGTTTATTAGTTTCTTAATAAAAAGCTTGTTGGTTTTTAAAGTTTGTTCAAGTTATAAAGTTATTTAAAAGTTTGTTCGTATTTGTTGGAACTACTAGTCCGATATTTAAGAGATTTTCATTAAGAAATTATTATTTTGCATAATTAACGACTGTTCAATTACGGTTTATAGTAGTCGAATGCAAAGGATAATATCCCCTACCAAACTCATCGCAAATAAAAACGTCAATATTTTGATATTGAAGATTGCCAAGACATATAAAACTTATTGAGTCCCTTATAATCGGCTTAGTTCAGTGGAGGCTGTCGGTATACATGCATGTCCTCATGCACGCCACATGTTTGAACAGCCAACACAGTAACCCGGTAGATTATAGAGACAAAATAAGTGGCAAAGTACTGTTTTATAGTGTATTTATTTTAATACAAATATATTTCTGTTAAAATTTTCTTATTACAGATAGGGGAAAATTAGAATTTGATTTTCAAGTGAAATTAATATAATATTATAGTTTTAAACTGCCTAACTTAATTTATCGCATAGTTACATCAATTTTAAATTAAAAATTATTAATTTATTTCAAATGTAAATTTTGCGCAAAGATTAATTGATGTAACATTAGAAAACAGGACAATTTATTTTAAAGAATGCATTAACTCTAGAACTAATTGCGTACAATTTCAAATACTTAAAACCTATATTTTTTATCCAACACTTGAACCCATTAGGTTTTGTTACTGAGATCCTTTAGTCTTGGACAGTTAAATTTAAATATCCTACAAAAAAATCCTTCATTCGTAAATGGTTTTACGATGTGATTAACACTTTTTATTTTAGAAAGTTTTGTAAATACTTGAGCCTTTTTAAAGATAAAGTGTGATAAACGTGTATATTTGCTACGGTGCGTTAAGGCATATTGAAACCAGCTCGGAGTTTAATCAAATATAAGCTTTAAAATGTAAAATTTAGTTTTTAAAACGTATAAAGATATTTAGCATTTCGTAAATTTGAATTACCATTTTGTTTACAAATCTAACATAGTTTCTTCGAAAATTAAATGAACAAATTTGTATTTACAGGGTGGGTGAAAAAAGTCTGAGAACGGCTTAATATTTCTTATATGATTAAAATTTGAAGGTAGATGTGATAAAATAAATAATAATACTTAATAAAATAGTATGTTTACATAGAGTGTTTATGATTTGATTGTTTGATAATGTTTAATTTTATTCAACATTAAAATTTTATAAGTAAGCAGTTTAATGTAGCCTACTTATTTTATTTTTACATTAATTGATATGATTCAATGTAAATAAATGCAAATATCTTCAGAACGGATTGAAATATGGATGTGCGGTTTTCACCATTGATTTTGTCTTTAAATTCTACATTGAAATGATTTATCACATGACCACATTCCTATTGAAAAAAAAATTACATTCAAAATCGTGGGTGATGGTGACCAAATTTTTGACAAGTTAATACAATACTGTAGTATTTTTACATAGAGTAGGTTTATCAATCACATCTACCTTCAAATTTTCCTTTTATACGACATACTAAGCCGTTCTCACATTTTTCACCCACCTTGTATATTATTATGAAAAGTATTTATAGCCTAATAACAACTTTTTATGAAGGCAATTATGGTCCTTAGACTATACCTGTATTGAAATTCCCCAACTCATAAATAAAAAGTGTTGATATCTAAAAATAAAAACTTATTGGAGTCAATTGAATTATGTTATAAGCTACATAAAATATATATAATAACATTATATTATGTGATATAGACTATCAAAACAACAACTTTTTAATTGAAATTCACCACTATCAACTTTCAAATCAATCACAAAAATGTAATAATAACACACAATAATCACAACTCCTTATTTCTCTCTTAGACGTTTAAGCAATAATGAAAACACTTAATCCGTTTGCTATGCACAAACTTCAAACTAAAATAAATATGACACTTTTTTAAACACTTTCTGAATTTTAAACTCCAACTTTAAAAAAGGTCCCACATTAATAATTATATTACAACTATTTCGTCAGTTCAAATTTAATTTTTGAGTGTGCATTGGCAACGTCATTAATCACTGTAAAAACTCTCTTACTACAGTACAACTAAATAGTCGTGCTTTTACTATTAACTGCTCAATCACAATGTGACGTACAAAAAGGACAAAATAAGTTTTCTAAAGAATATTGGCAAAATAATGAAAATAATGTTGAAAGAATGTAGGCATAACATGCACAAAGACTTCTCTAGGTGCTGGCTAAGATCCAAGAAGAGAAGAGAAAGAGACGGGGTTAGAATCCATATTTACCCCACCACTCCTTCACCCCTTCAAGCAATGTCAATACGCACTTCTTGTGTCTGTAAACATCTCTTAGTTAACCCAATGTTCTTCTTCTTCTCTTAGCAAACATTTCACTACTTGTTTTGTAAGAGAGTTTGTGACAAAGCAGATTAGGGTCTTTTATCTGATGAAAGTATGGTTTATTATTCCAGAAGAATTTGTAGTACTATCTCATAAATTATTGTTTAGTTATTTTATAAAAAATATTACTGTACTAACCTTTTTGTCTAACTTTTAAGAGACGGGAAGCAGGTGACTATAAGGTGTCGCCTACTACAATTAATTGAAACCTTACACAGGTTGCGGATATTCGAATCTAGTTACTGGCGATGGATTTACCGCCGCTATAGGCCTACTCTTCTTCGTTAATTTTTTTTAAAGAAAACAAATCAATATATTTAATCTAACATAACCGTAAAATTAACTCCCTTAACTAAATACTGAATGAGCGCGTTGTACTATTAAAAGATAAAATAATTATACTAATAGTTAAGAACAATAATTTTGTATAATACACTCCATTAAAGTTAATATTTTCTTCAACTATAATCGAACTTTGATTTCAAAGACATTCTACTATCTGTTATAATATGTGCTAACATTGGATAAAGCAATATGTTTTTATTTTTAAATCATAAATTATTTGTGCATTTGGAATAGTCATTCCTTATTTCTCTAATAATATTTATTTGTACTTTTGTTAAAAATGTATACAATAGCCCCATTCACTACCTATATTTTATCAAATAAATTTTCGTTGTTCCATTGTTGAGTTTCTTATAATTCTTATGTCTATAATTTGTCAATTTAAAGTTAAATAATTGAATATATAAGTACAAATATATTATATCTTAATGTGTAAGCAAACACAACACATTTAAAGCAACAAAACTAACCTGAAAAATGTAAATGACTAAATTAGATAAATGCATATTTTCCGCGAGCATTGGTGTAACATTTATTGTTGTAGCGTGGATGGTGAAAACAATATTTCTTGAAAGAAATGAATTTGAATTCGTTTTTCGAATGATGTATGGTTAGTTTAAACAATGTAAGTTTTAAGAGAATAATTGTTATTTTAAATAAAATTTAATTAGGCTACTAATTTATGGAAAACGCATTAAAATTAATTGTGAAGGATTTGCCTCACATTAAGTAAATGAACATTAGTAAATTAATTGTTCTGCGTGAAAACTAGCAATACTAATAATACATTAAAAGTCACTATCGACGATAGTTAATAAGTCTACTATTTTGAACTTTGATGGTGTACGAGAACTCACGTTTACATTTTCTGAAGTAAGTGAAAAAAGAAGGAAGAAAGGGGTCAAATATAGCAATACTTCGAAATTTCGTCGCATTTGTTTTTTAATTTAATTCAAAAACTATTTACAAATATTATTGCTTGAAAATAATTTAACCAACGGGAATTGAACCCAACAACTCTCACTCGGGAAACTATAACGAGATGACCACTACAACAACATGGAGTTACATCAATGGACCTATTTTATAAGGTATGAAGGTCTTATACCTATGGCAAATATAAAGTATGAGTTTGATAACTGCGATGAAAATCAATTGATCAGTTTAAAACATGTCGCCGTTTAAAATTTGATACACACTATTTTATCATGGGTGTTGCCTTGCCTACAGAGGTAGATAAAGTTAAATTGCTCATAAATACATTTTAAACGTATTTGTCACTGTTGCTTAAACTTCTAGTTGAAAAATATTGGATATGGTTGTAAAAAATAACAATTTTCATTATTTATTTCAAATTGAAGTCACAAATATTTGTATCAATAAATGTTAAGATACAAAAACTGTTGGACAAAAGTCACAGCCATTCCAATAATTTAATGCTTCCATCAAAATAGTTTGTAATACAGTCACGCTAACCTGTTCTGTCCTACTCTCCCTTTTATACACACCTTTACGACATAAAGGAATAAAGAGAGAGAGAGAGAGGAGAGGGAGGGGGAGAGAGAGAGGGAAAAACACAACCTGAAACACAACCTCCAACTTGGTTAAATAAGTAATTACAATCCATGTTTGTGTTCGTGTGTCATCCTCATATCGATTACTGTTTATATCCTTCCTATTTTCTGCGAGGATGTGTTTGTTTTGCTGAACATTCGTATTGATTTCAAACATTAAACTGGGGTTGTTTTCGTGCCTCGAGTGGTTTTCTAAAATAACGAAGGCATTATTCAATCAGAATTTGTCAGAGAACAGATTTTGCCTACATAAAGGCTTTTCACAAAATAATAGCAGTTTGAAATATTCGGAAGTCTAAAACGAAATGCTCTAAAAATACCAGTTTTTTTAGTTAGGTACTGAAGTTGTACCTAACAGAGTTGCTTTCGCGAATTTTTTATTGCGTGAAGTTTTTACATGTTCGTAGCAGTTAGGCTACCTAGATCGTTTTTTGCCAACATATCCAAGTAGGCTACCTGGTATTTTAAGATGTACATACCGGTTGTCACAAGGTGTATTTTGAATTCCTACTTTGGTCACAATTTTGAATTTTATTACGAAGTATTGCATATTGCAGGATTCCTGTTTCAAACTCATTCTATAATCCCAAAGTTCAAAAATTAAGAAAATACTTTACGATTTGATTTTGAAGTGATCAGCACTAATAGTTTATTTTGAGTCGCTGATTATCAGTCATACGTTTTAACCTGACTCAGTCGGTATTCATTAAAAATTGAGAGGAAAATTAACTTTGTTGTTTATGAACTGAATCGTGAAACTAACTTTCTCAACTGGATTTGGGGCACTAAATCCACATGTGCAATTAATTCCAATTTAGTTCAATAAAGTGTCCTAAAATTTCAAGATGGCGACGAAAATTAAAATTTTATGTACAGTTTTGAAAAAAATAAATTTTTGTAATTGACTTCCATCTCTGATATTTCGTCTATCAAACGTCAACTAAATGTGTGTATAATCTCCTACAATAGATGTTCATTTATATTTTTAAATACTGAAATAAATGAGCCTATATGTTACGAAAAAAGCATAATTTATCCAACAGTTTCTGTGTTTTTGTCTGGGCTTAGTAATTCTTTATTAATATTGCCCTGAAAACATCTGCACAAACATCGAACAAAAACTAACCTTTTAAATATATACTCATTTTTTTATTTTATTATAAATGGCTTTTGATGTTTCTTATTTATTACCTTATTTTTTTAAATATCAATGCATATTATTACTTTTTTATTTAAAATGTCTTATATTTATTTTTATTTTTGACATGTATTGTACCTATATTGTACAAGGTTTCTAAAGGAAAAATAAATTCATTTCATTTCATTTTATTTATAAGATTGAACAGCCCAGTTGAGAGTGACTCATACTATGAATAATTACTATATCATATTTTTTCAGTATTAGGAAATTAACTTAAAACAATAAAAATAATAGTTTTGAAATAAGCATATCTTATTTTAATTTATTTAGTACTAGGTTCCTTTTCTTGCAGAACCATAAATTATATACTAGTGACTCAGTTTATGTATTAACAATGTTGCAGGTTTCTTAGCCACTTTGAAATGTTTGCAATAATGTTAAGTGCTCTTCCCAGTGATGTTACTCAAGTGACTGGAACACTAAGAGCAACTGAGGGCTACTTTATAAGTGCTAAATAAACTTTTCGTTTCTCATAAGTGCCAGATAAAAGATTGTTTTGATATGACCAACAAATGCATACTTGTTTATGTTTAACCTACTAAAGTTCATTAAAAAAAAAACTATTAATGAACTTATTTTAATATTGCTTGTTATTGCGGTTTAGAAAATAATAAAGTTACTTTAATATTTGAATCGAATTTGATATTAAGGACAGGCTGTAAAACATAGGAAAAGTTACTCAGTTATTATAAAAATGAATTGGTAACTTTAAAAATCACTTCTAAGAGATCAGCATACATTAAATAAACACACTTTATACCTAACATTCACATAATATATAATTAAAATTAAAACGCACATGTCACTGGGATAGGTGCACGTGTTAACATGCTCTCATCACGTGATGGACCAAAACAAATGTAATATTATAATTAATCATTACTTGGCTACTACAAATATGCAAGTTTGTTTAAAGATAATTTTGGAAAAACTTAATCTTGAATTTGCTAATCTGAATATATTGTTTCAAGGACCCATAGTTTTCTACTGTTTTAGTTAATTTGAGCTTTCCATCCTTACAGAAAAAACATGTTTACAGAAAAACTCAGTAGTGTCATGTTTACACATTTTAGAATGTATTAATAGTTTAGTAATGTACCTTTATTATAAGACGTAAAATATTCCTTTTTCTGTCTTTCCTTCATAGATGACCGGTTTCGATCTATTCCTTCAGATCATTATCAAATCATATGTATACTGTTCATTTCATTGGAACTTCGTTAAAATAAAAACATAGCACATTTAACACAAACACAGAACACAAACACGAAACATTTATTAAAAAACTCGAAACATGGAATTATTGTCAAGAATCGTTCACGTCCGTATAGATTGTAGACATATCCTACTTAGGTACCTTATTAAGCTATTAATGTTTACATATCGAGTTTTCAATCAAACAAATTTTGTAATAAATGAAAAACAACAAAGTTTGTGTTTGTATTGTAGTAGCACAATTGTTTTTAGATCGTAAATAAAATAAATAATTTAAATAGACAAATTAAAATTATGATACACTTATCAATCATAATAATTTTACTCGTACTTAACCACATTTTAAACTCTGAAATAATCATTTTATTTAAATGGTGACAACTAAAAATGTTTTATTTAAGATATTTCAATATTTATTTCATACATTTTCATAAAATACCTAGTTTAAGAAAATCAAGTGATGTAATAGGCTGTAGTGTAAGAGAAGGTTTGTAGTTTTATTTTCTTTGCAAGTATTTAGCTCTTGTTTGAACTTTACAAAATATTACCTCAAGCAAATATTAAGGAATTCAGAACTCATACCTTTCTTAGTTGCTTGCTTTGTACTATAAATTATTACATAGCTGTTGCTGTTGTAGTTAGGTAGCTTCTATGCTAGGTTGTATCTGGATGATTTTACTTAAAATTATCTATTTTCATTTCACTGGAGCTCAAAATTGTAGGTCTTTAGAATTGATTTGTCTCTGTACTAGGATGCAGTACTAAAACTAATCAAACGATTTAAATTTCAATTAAATTTAGCTGTTTGGTAACAACTAACCAAGAATGAGTTATTGAAAAACATTGCGATTAGAGCTATATTCTTAAAATAAGTTATGCAAAAATATGCTTCTTATTATCAGTAGGCAACGCATTGCAAGTACAAAATCAATGAAATAAATATTTATTTTTTGGATTTTGTCACAAAATATTTTAAATATATATAGGCTATTATGAGCCAAAATAATTAAATTATTATTTTTTGTTCTAGGTGAGTTAAATTTCTCGAATGTCAAACTAAAATAGTTCTCAATTTGTTCATTACTAGAGGTAGTAGAACACAACAGAGTTTGCTTTCCATTTTATTTAACTTCTTTAAAACTATATTGTTATAGATATAAAATCAATTAAATTATGTCAAATATTTAACTGTTTTAAAGATGATATACTGGGTTTTAAGTGTTTATAATAGTATTTCTTTGCCAAAGTTTTTTTTAATAACTGGACAATAATTTATGAGTAATGAGTAGAAAGAACTAATTTATTTAGGGTAATCTTTGGTAATGTAATTGGTCAGATAAAGGTTTTAACATACAATGAGCCCTTCGTCTTAATGCAAAATCCCCCCCCCCCCTTTATATGTTATTGTTATTAACAAGCACATTTACTGGGTTTAAAGTGTTTATAATAGTATTTGTTTGCTAAGTTTCGTAAAAACTGGTAATAATTTATGAATAGAAGACATTAACTGATTCAGGATTAGCCTAGTAGTAATGTTATTGATCAGATATAGGTTTTATCAATAAAATTGCTAGAATAATCCCATGCAAATAAATGTGGAGAAACAAAGCTCAACCCCCTCCCCCTTTGTCTGTTATTAAAGAAAGAATTTACTGGGTTTAAAGTGTTTATAAATTTGTTTGCTAAATGTTTTAATAACTGGTAAATAATTTATGAGTAGAAGACATTAACCGATTCAGAATTAGCCTAGCAGTAATTGATCATACATAGGTTTTAGCAATTATTGCTAGAGTAATCCCCCATCATCTTAATGCAAGTGTGAAGGAACACACCTGCAACCCCTCCCCTTTATGTGTTATTAACAAGAACATTTACTCTGGTCTAACTTTGATTGATATAAATGGGTCTTGTAAGTGTATTTATAATGTTAATGATGCTTAATAGAATAAAGAATAAACCTTAAACATTAATTCTCATTAATAATAATGTTTATTTCTTAAACATCTTTCAACGACATTGTCACCATAAATTATAGTGACATAAGTAGTGCATTACTGACAAATTAAAAGTTTGAAAAGTGATACATTTTTAGGTGAAAGTGATAAAGATCTTTTAAGCAAGGAAATTGAAGATGGGTTTATAAATGTATCACTATTACTAAAAATGACCAAAGTCTTGCTAACTTATCTGACACAAATTTTAACCTAACATAAAGCTTCCAAAATTTTATATTTAGATTTTTTAGATAGTTTATTATTATTTTTTTTCCCTCGCTTACACACTTCCTCAGCAAGGGATATTTAATTAAATTACAAGTGAATATCACCACTGTAAGCTGCGAAATAAGAATTGAGATTGTTTTCAATGTCGTATACACGAGGTATTCAATCTGTTAATTCAATAATTGCAGTAAAAACCGTACAAGTGAGATAACATCGACCAATATCGGTAGATATCAGGGTAGCTCAGATGGCAGAGCATCACGACGGAAACGTGAAGGTCCCTGGTTCAACTCCCGGTCTTGGTCTATGTTTTTTCACTTGTAATTTAAATAATTTATTAGTTGTGATTGTTGTTATGTGTATCTTAGCACGGAAAACACTTTTTAGTTTAATATTTATAGATAAACGGTATAGAAACTGCTTAAAATCATTGTCTCTTATAGATGTTAATATTTGATTATGTGCAAAACGCAATATTAAAATTATTTGTTGGTTTTAATGGCAACAAATTGATTGTAATATTTGTGCTAAGTATGCTAAACATGTGCTAATGTACTAAACATGTGTTAAAGGTACATCCAGGGCAGGGCGGGGCGAGCAGGGCGGTCGCCTAGGTCACCAAATTTTATCGGAATCCAAATTTTAGGGAGCGATTATTTCCAATAGATGCCTTATATTTTTAAAGTTACTCAATTTCTACTGTATTTAATTTTTCGAAAAAATTATTGAACACCACTTTTTACATGTTGCTTTTTTTTGAATATACGCTAAAGTAAACCACATTTACTGTTAAGATTCTATTCGTTTAGTCGTGGGAAGTACAGACATTCGTTGAATTCAATACGCCAAGTTACCACAGTTTTACTATGAATTGACCAACTGTCTAGGCCGGCTGGTTATGTACATTTTGAATGCGTGAGATGTTTTATCCGTTTGATCCAATTTTGTGACATAAGTTGTCGATTGAAAACAAAATAGGAAGTCAGCTTGATCTGTCCAAAACAATCGAGCAATTTTCACAGGCCAAAGCTCGTAAAGTGAATTTCATGTAATAATATTTTAATACGTCAGAAAAACTCTTTGACTATAAAAGTTGAATGTCGCCAATTCGTGAGAAAATTTAAAAAAAAATCAAGTATTTCATTGCATGCAAAAATATTGATTATTTTCAGCAATTATTATCAACATACCTCTTAAATCTCTTAAACAACATTTTGAAACATTTTCTAAAATAATGTTCCTGGGTACATCAAATAGGACTGTTCATGTTGAACAATACAAATACATAGATTTAAATTTAATGTTTTTTACTTTTAGTATATTAAAAACCCAATAAACCTCTTTTTTTGTCTGGGCCAAAATTACTAAAAAAATTTACTTTTTCTTTCACAGAGAATAATGGACTATGCTGAGCAAGCAGCATTATCTCACAAAAACGAAGGTGGAACTGCAAAATATTATAACAGCAGACGACTGAACAACGTAGACAACGACCAAGGAAGCTCCCAAGACTTACCATTAACTCCTAACAGACATTTTGATCACCAACCGGTCAACACCACAGTCAGTTCAGTTCTGCTACCTCGAGCACTTTCAGATTCAGGTAAAAGTCTGATTGCTAGCATTTATGAACGTTTACACATATCTTACTTGTTTTGTTTCTAATACTGTAATTTCAAAAGTAAAATAAATAATCATGATTTTTAAATTTTATTTAACTACGAAAATGCCGGTAACCTTGGATGGTTTTCAGTTTATTGAATGTCATAACTTTATTCGTAATTTTATGAAATCTTATTTTTTTAATTTATTTGTGAAGATTATTTTTGTTTAAAACTTAAACTTTTAAAGCCTGAAATAGAAATTTGTAGGTAAGGATAGTTTCCCATACAACAATATGTTAATGTTTTATAGATAGTTCATTCATTATTGAAACTTCTAATTTGCTGCAAAACAAAAAGGAACACCACTCTTCATTTTCTTTATTTCGTATTTAGTTGGTATTTTGATAGTAAATGGTATCAATCATATTAGGAGTAAAATTATATTATACACAAATTAAATAGAATTATATTTTAACTGTGATAAGATTTTAATAAATTACAATATATATTATTTTAAAATGAACTAACTTAATATTTTGATAATAATAAGCAAACATGAAATAAAAAACTGTTTAGTAGTTATTGGCCTAAAAGTAAACATATAAAAAGTGATAATTAATCCATGTTATTTTGTATTTAACACAATATTTCTAAGCAAAGAATAAAGAGTGTACAACGTATATTGATAGTAAATTTAAAAAATCTTTATATGTACTTACACATTAATTTAAATGTAATGAGCAGAACATGAGGCTTAACAAGTTTCAATCACCCAATGGCAAATTTCATAATTAGCCTATAGTAATTTGTAGCTGATGGGTTGAAATACCTGAAACAAAGCTTGAAATGCTGTTTAGAATCTGTGTGAAGACTATGAATATTTGTGTGGTTGAAATATTAAAATGTTGAACTTCTGATGATGCTTTTCAGCTAAAAATCAGCACAACAAAATAATAAAATGTATTATTTAGATGTTCTATTATTAGCATGTTCTAAGATAGTCCTTGTATTTATATTTGGAATGTTAGTTTACTTTTAAAAAAACATTTAGAATAAGGTGGTTTTGTTGAAGTTTTGATGAAGTTAAGTACCATTGTTACATTATGAGAGTTTTAAAGCAGTAAAAACAATATATTTCTCAACCTTCTAACTTTTTATAGCTCAAATAAATTATACTCTAGCATGAGATCAAAATATACATAAGGATATAATAAAGAGATATAATAAATATGTAAGGAGTGCGGAATAACCATTGGTCTAAGTATCATTGACTCAGGAGTAGTACCAACCTATTACTGTCTCCTGGAAATAAAATGTTGAAAATAATCCAGAATAGATAATACCACAAAAACATTATTAGAAATGCAAATGACTACCCGGTACTTCATGAAAGTTCCTAATAAAAAAGTCTACTCTTTTACCATTCTCCCTTTGAAAAAAGGATTTTTCAGATAAATTTTTAAAGTATACTAAAAAAACTTTCATAATTTCCATTTTGGGTGATTAAAGAGCAGCATTTTTAGATTTTTTTTTGAAGAAAAACCAAAATTTTCACACTGCAGACCTAAATTTAGCAATACTTTTCAATCACGATAATAAGGATATTTTCAATTGAAGTTGTCCTAGTTATGAACCCTTATAATCTTAGACCATTCATAAGTATGTAATTTTTAGGTATCTTTAATTTATCAAATGGTTTAAGCAATCGAGAAATGTTTTAACTTTTTTTGTTCTCATTATAGATCCAAGAGTAGTAAATGCTTTGCGATGGTCAGAGTTTTTGGATCCTGTTTTTGTAAATAATTATGAAATGGACCCATCAATTTCTTGGCAATTCTTTGGTAGCACAACAGGATTTCTACGCCGCTTTCCAGGTAAATTGTGTAATAAAGTGCTACTTTGGAAACATTTTATATGTAGTCCAATTTGCCCATTAAGATAAGATTGATTTTAACCGTAAATATTAAAAAATAATAACAGCTGGAATCAAGATGTAGAATAGCTCTATAGAAGAACTTTGTAACTAAGAAATATCCTGTACAAAATTGCAGTATTTTAGAAAGTTTTTTCTTTCATCTCTTCAGTGACTAATGCATAGGCAGTTAAATTCAATTTAAGTTTTTGTTCATAGTACTAATTCTGGCTATGTGTAATGATGAATGTCAAAGGATTTTTTAATATGGAATCTTGCTTTGATCATATAAGAAGAAAAAAAAA
>JAGFPH010004395.1:97441-120384 GCA_018207615.1 Philaenus spumarius | reverse complement strand
AAATTTGGTATGTAGCTTCCTCTAGGGCCATAGGTGCACACTGAGAAAGAGTTTGAAAAAATTCGAAATTTTAGGGGGTTTTGGGGGGGGGATCAAAGTTATTAAAAAATGACTTCTTCAAAACTACCGTACGGATTTGAATGAAATTTGGTATGTAGCTTCCTCTAGGGCCATAGGTGCTCACTAAGAAAGGTTTGAAAAAATTTGAAATTTTAGGGGGGTTTGAGGGGATCAAAGTTATTAAAAAATGACTTCTTCAAAACTACCGAATGGATTTGAATGAAATTTGGTATGTAGCTTCCGCTAGGGCCATAAGTGCTCACGAAGAAAGGGTTTGAAAAAATTCGAAATTTTAGGGGGGGTTTGGGGGGATGAAAGTTATTAAAAAACGACTTCTTCAAAACTACCTAATGGATTGGAATGAAATTTGGTATGTAGCTTCCTCTAGGGCCATAGGTGCTCACTAAGAAAGGGTTTGAAAAATTTCAAAATTTTAGGAGGGGTTTGGGGGGATCAAAGTTACTAAAATCATAATTTCAGATCTTTTATTATTATGACAATAGTGCTTTTATTATTTAAGATCTATATATATATAAAAGCCAAATACCACTCACTGACTGAACACTTAAAAAGAATACAATTACGTTAAAAAGACTGAAAATACCAACCACCACGGGCAAGGCCGTACGGGTCAGCTAGTTAATTATATTTGAATTACATCAAAACTTTAATGTGGTTTAAACAAGTGAAATAACAGGTTTTGTGTAATAAACTACACATGTTTATTTAACAAGAGGATATGTATGCAAATTACATAATGTACAGAACGAAGAAGTAAAACCATCACTTAAACCACTGGCTCAATGAACAAGCCAGAGGTACAAGCTACGATTTCACACACACAGCTGCTGCTTTAAATTCAAACTTCCCCCGTGTATAGTATTGAACTAATAATTAGAACATCTTGTATTACAAGTCCAATAAATCAATACACTCTTGGTTTAATTAAAGTTTATCGTGGGTGACAAAATAAACTTTGCACCCGTAACAAACACAACGATTTTAAAGCATGCGGGTATGGAGTGAAAATAAAAAAACAAGATCTAATAAAATAAATATTATTTTTATAATTTCCTTAAAGCTAGAAAGACGGTTAATCTTTCTATTTGTATAATTACCTACCAAGACTGTAAGTTTTTTTAAGTTGTATTACAGTTTACATAAAAGGAACACTATATAAAATGTTCATAAAACACAGCACAGAGTTATGGATGTATTAGAGATGTTTGAGATTTATAAACACACCAAAAACAGCCCAAACGATATATTAAATGAAAAACTCAAATTTAATTAAATCTGTATGTACGATTTATTAAATCATGTATCTCAAGCTCTAACAACTTGCAGATACTAGTACATGAACAAATCTAAATAAGTCGTTTAATTGCATCCATTCAAGTAGTAGAACCAGCTGGGACATGTGGCTACATAAAGACAATTTGTATTATAAGACGTGTACAAATTTAGAAAAATAACATTTGATGCCGAATATGTGTCGTTAGTGTCTAGTGTTTTTATGTTAAATGTCAGCCTGAAGATGCCGTCAGTGAAACGGCGAAACACGCTGCATTAAAAAACAAGGATTGTGGAGACATTCAATGTTTATTTATGTATTAACACATTTATAAACATTTATTTTTAAAACTAACTTCCTCCATCCTAATTTACTAAATGGTTTACGTTGTCACAAGATACAAATCTGACTTTTTATGTTTCAATCCGGATTTATTGTTGAGACGTGTATACAAAATTAACATCCTTTGCATCTTAGTAAAGTAACATGTTTTTAAACTCAATAGGTATTTTATATTCAAATTTATTTAATTGGCTAAAAGATAATTTTTTTATATGACATCCTTTTCTTTCTATACTTCGAGCCAAATTTATAGGCATTGCACGATTGTCTGTCACTGATTTGATTATAGATTGCAAATCTGCATTCCTCCCAGCGAAACAAATAAACAAATTCACATAAACATAAATTTTAACAAAGCTGAAATGATTTAATTCATAAATGTTAAAATCCAAATTTGGTACATAGTTGGTTGTCTATGTCACTCGGACGAATTCGTCAGCCAAAAAAATCCAACAACCAGAAGCACGTTTTTCGACAGTAAGTAACTTTTTTAAACTTTTCGAACGAGAATGAAACATTTTTAGGGTTTTGTCTGAAAAAATTAATGTAGGATATTAGTCTACATATTTTGTTTTTTTACACGACCTTAAAGCTCGCTTGGTTCCCCCAAATTCGATCAAAACGTAAAATCCCATACATTTTCCCGGTTCAAATCCACGTAATTGATTATACCGTGTGGGCATCTTTTGAATGAAGCGAAGCATAACCCGAGGCCGCAAATTCGAGGTACAATCTCGCAAAGCGCGTGAGTCGAAGCTGGACGTTTATGTGTAAAGAAATTTTATTCTCATGATATATTTCGTACACAGTGGCAGCTATTAAACGCCTTCGTGAGTAGATAAATTTTCCCAAATAGTTGGTTGAAACACTAAACACATATAAATTGAATTTAGGAAATTCGCTCAACTCACGTCAGCGGTTCAGCTGCGTGGTCGAGTTATTTGTGTTCTTCAACTTCAGTTTGTATATTCATTACAGCAGTTTCCTCGACAACTACTTGAAGTACAGTTGTAGGACCAACAGTTTTCGATTCTCAACCAAACAACAATTTTAAGTTTTACGTCCGAAAGTTTGATAACATTGGTTGGAGCTGAAACTAGGGCAAAATACTTGCTAGTAGTAAGATGGCTTGTGTTTACGTGAACATTTTTATTACACTTATTGAAGTAACAACTGTAAAGGATGCCACACTCCTGAATTACCCTTTATATTTTATATTATGACTCTTGAGAAAGAACCAATATATTCTAAGCAGCAGGGAAACAGAGTGGCCGATAGGCTACAATGCTAGTCCTGTCTGATGCAGTTGGAATCTCAAAACACAAGTAGCGTAGATTCTATTCTGCTCTAACGATTTACTGCCCTCCCTTTATTAGCATAAGTAAAGATTTCAAGCAGAAAAAAAATTACTGGAATATTTACGTATTTAAGTCCTCAGAGCCATGTACTGTGCGTTTATAAACTCTAAGCTGGATTATGGTCTTGCTATGTGTGTGGGGGGGGGGGGCGTGTCTTACAACATTGGATCCACAGAGATTTACAGAGAAAATTTATTAAAATAATCCTAAAAGAAAGCTTTAGGGTGAGTTCTGTGATTTTAAAACCTAAACATACTGCCGTTAAAAAATGTATATGTGTGTAAAGTATTCCGTATTTTCTATAAAAGTGGAAATTAAAAAGGTCACCATGAGACACGATAAAGGCGAGACCAAAAAATAAAAGTGATAACTCTGTTCCGAAACCCAAGTAAACATACTTGAGACATTTTTACATATTTAGCATACACAATCACATTTAAATAAATTACCGACTGACATTCAATTCTGTAGTGTTTTTAATTAATATCAGTAATATGGCTTCTATAAGTGAAATCTTCTATAGGCGCACAGTGGCGGATCTAGAATTCACTCAAGGGGGGGGCTAAACGGCGGCCGGTCGGAGGGGGGGGGAATTTTGGATTTTGAAAACTTAAAAATAACCGATTTAGGCATCTCCTTTTCCAAAAAAGGCAAATTGTGAAAATATAATAATTTAGACTATTGATAAGTTGTCTTTTGTTTTAGGGTTATAATATTAGATTAGAAAGTTCATCTATTTTTTAAATTGTTTTATTTTAAGGCATACAAATGTGGTAAATTACTTTTTAGATTTGATAACGTAATATATTTTATTGCTGAATATTTTAAGTTTAATCTAAATCCAGAAAGCTAAATTAGGTTAAAATTTTAAAATACCATTTCAGCTAGTTTCAGTTGTATTGGTTGTTGAGTCGTGAATCAGAGATACTTAACTGTTAAAGCGGAAAAATGATAGTTGGTGTTATAAAGTAGTAAATGATATCTTCTGGCTGAACAAATTATTTTAATAACAATAACTTTTTAGATAATGCTGTTAGCTGTAGTGAAAGTGGACTTATTGATCATCTTCCCAATTCTCCAGACTCATGCGTCTATTCTTATATTTGCTAAAGAGGCTTATTATTTTTTCTGCAGGTATCTCCCTTTCTTTTGAAATGTTTGCCAGTGCTAGTCTATTCAACCGTATCTCTCCCATCGTTCTTCTTTGTTAGTTTTTCAACCTAACAGCAAACATAATACACCTAATTATTAAAATACCGCGTATTCGTATGCAGCATATTTACTAATAATTAGTATATGTTATTAGTAATTATTATAATTAAATTTTTAATGTTGAAAATGAACGTTCTGCTGTTGCCGTAGTAACTGGAATCGTGCCCAAAACTTGCAGGAGGGTGCTGATCATTGGGAAGAAAGAATTATCCAACTCTTTGATTGTATCAATTACGGTTTCGGGTAGATTGCATGTATTTCTCCACATTTTAATTTCCCCTAACAGCAAGGTAGTACATCCAATTTCATCAGTGAAGGTTCGGTACTTCTCAGCAGCTGTAAGAATTTCGTTGTCAGTAAACCTTGGAATGGTTGGCAGGAATAAGGCCTTCAAGAGGAAGAACTCCACGGAAATCTCGACTAAATCTAGTATCAATCTCTGATATAAAATGATCAACTAGAGGCAGGAAGATTGTTCTTCTGAAATGCTCCTCGGGATTTTCTGCGGGCGTGTTATTTCTATTGAGTTGTCTTCTACATGTTCTCGGTGTGGATATTTCAAACCCTAACTCATCAGCAATTTGAACAGAATTTTCGTACAGACCGTCAAACTCAAGTTCAGCGTCACGACGAATATTTTTTAATTGATCCAAAATGTCTGTAACGCTAATAAAATCAGATGAAAGGACCTGCTTTGGGCTTTGCAGCCGTTGACTTAGTCGTAAAGTGAAACCGAGATAGTAGACTGCAACTTCAAGGCCTACTACAAATTCGCTTTTTTTGATGGCGCAGGACAACATGTATGCTTTAGACGACACTTCTGGTGTTTTACTATCGCTTAAATCTTCTAATACTGTGATAACAGGAACAATATAAGTTTCCCTAAAAATAAAGATTTATCGCGGCAATAGATTCACGCTTGCTGTAGAACTGATCGAATCAACGTTTTGATTTTTGATCAACTCAGTCCAATTTTGTACCAATCTCAGGTTATGATTGCATTTTATTGTTACTTTTGACTCAATTTTATATCTCTTTTTAGTTTGCTTTAATTAATATTCTTTAAAATACCACTAAGGCCAAATAATGTGTATTTTAAATTATTTTGTCCCTTGCCCAAGGAAAAAACCATCTGACTTCATGTCCATTGTTAACAAAAAAAAAAAATTAAATTAAAATTTACACAATTTATACTACATGTTGCTGTTAACAAACTACAGCCACATATAAATAAATAATTAAAACTTATTTCGGAATTAAAATACTGTAGCTAAATGCTGGCATTTTAAAATGTGTCTTCCTTATTCTGGAAAATGTTATACTGTGGACTCTGTTGGTTTTTCCCCTGCACCCTTCATATGTTCCCTGCACTTTAAAGAATAATGTTCTATCACACCTTTCAAACAAGTACTACTGAAGTACTCGCCAAAAAAAACTTTCGAAATTTAAAATCGGATGCAGTTTAAGTTTCCAAAATATAAACATACTGTCGATTCCACAGCAAGCTCTGTAAGTGATAGACAAAACTTGTATAACTAGAAACTTGACAAGTTTAACAAATAATATCTTTTAGCTTTAACTTTATTGTGGTACACAGCAAACATTGTCTGTTTGTTAAGTAAATATTAATAATAATACTAAATATAAACATTCAAAAACTCCAATATTTATTAAGCATATGTATTTTTTAATAGCTCTATTAAAAATATAGGATTTTTAAATATCCATTTTTAATTCTTGTGTAATTCTAAAGTTCATTATAATATGTTTTCAAGTTTTTTATATTGTATAAAATAAATTACACTTTGTGGTTTAGTGTGCATAATATCTTTTACCATGGTGTTTTAAACTTTAACATTAATAAAATTATCATAAAATTATATTTAATCGTAAATGTACTATTCAATTCAATTATTATAAACTAACTCTGCAGTATCAGTAACATCATATTTATGACAATATAGACAAATCTAGTGAGTAACAGATTAGATGATAACAACATTTGAACAAATTGCATTTAGCCCATTAATGTCGGCACAAATTAATCTCTATTCTTTTCACTAAGTAGAAATACAATTTAGAGGGAAATAAACATTTATTTAATAAACCAATAGTCCATCTGAAGACATGTATGTGGTTAATATTAGTTTAATAAGGCCTCTACGTATGGTTACTCTACGCCAAGTGACGTCATGCGCATCAGCCGACTGTTTTCGTACTGCTAATAAGCACACCCTTGTTAGTCGTTCCACCATGGGGACGAATGGTGTGGTGATTGGTGAGTCATAAGGTTAGTACTTGGTAAGGGTGGACCGGTCAAACTTAGAAATAACCAGGAAGAGGAAGTTAAGTGTTTGACACATCTAGACAGCGTTGGACAGAGGTTGCCGCTGCACTGTTACGCGCACGCATTATTTGCCTTTTACATATTTGGTAGACGAGAAATTTAACTAAATACGTTCACTGTAGTATCTCGAAAATTTTCAATTTTATCTAGTGTAAGTTTGGTCCCAATGGGGGGGGGGGGACTAGCCCCCCCCAACCCCCCCCCCCCCCCGTAGATCCGCCACTGTAGGCGCACCGCGTCCAAAAAATGTCGCGAGCGGTAAATCGGATTTACCGTCACGCTCTACTATATAGAGTACACATGTGTATATAGCAGAGTAGTCTATATAGTTTACTTGGTAATACCTCTGAAATGGACATTGTGCTTCCTCATTTCGAAAGTTGTGTTATTTTTATCTTGTCACATTTCAAATTGAAATCTACAAAATTTAAAATAACATAAACAAGATTGCCTGTATTCATGACAGTTTTTACTTCTGTCGGCACTTCACGACTGCTTTTTTTTCTCCAAAGTAGTAGTGGAAATCCGGGTGGTGATGGTTTTTAGCGTAATTGATGTGAGTATGTGTGAAAGGGTGTAAATTTGAAACTTATTATTGTGCTTGAGATTAAAGTCTTAGTAAAATAATGGTATTGTTTGATATTTGTGCTTTCGGGATGAGTGGGTCCGGCGGCGTTATTGTTGCTACTTTCTTTAAAGTTAAAAAAAATGCACATAGTGTAGGTCAAAACAGGTCTTTAACCCCGAGCCATCTCAGATTCTGTAATTATATTATGTTTAGGATATGTACAAAGCAGTATGTGTATTGATTATTTTTGTTTTAATCGATTTTGTTTCATTTTATTGTACTCTGTTAACACGTTCACTGCTACGCAAATTTCGTATTTCCTACGCAAAAAGCTCACTTTTTATTTTTTATATTTATAGCCTAAATGAGTATAAATTACTTTATTTTTTATTTTTGAACCTTTCTACGTAATAATCACTAATATTTTAAAGCGGACTCACATTTGCGTCCATAGCACAGGCTTAAAATTGGCGTGCGAAGCACGCAATACTCCGTGTATTGAAAATTCTTCCAATACGTAGGTTGGCGTGCGAAGCACGCAATGCACAGTGTATGAAAATACTCCCAATACGTGGGGTTTTCGTGCGAAGCACGCAATGCATTGTGTATTGAAAATATTCCCGAAATTGGGGGTTGGCGTACGAAGCACGCAATGCATTGTGTATTGAAAATACTCCCAATACGGTGGTTGGCATGCGATGCACTGTGCGTCGGCCGCTTCTCATCAGTGCCAAGCTCACATGCATGTCCTTAGCAGTGAATGTGTTAATATTGTTTAAGATTGTATATATCTTGTAAAAATTTTGATGCAATGGCATTCGACGAATCAATGAATTTCATTTCATATATAGTTTTATTTTTGATTTGTTTCTTATATTACAGTATTGTGTTGTTTTAAATTCACTTTTCATTTATATACCATCAACTAATTATATTCAATTGCTTGTTATTTAATTTTTAAAGAACATACTAATGAATTAGTGCTTTTATTTCGTTTTTGTGCCTATGTTAAAGTTATTTTTATTTATGACATTACTTAATCGATTAGCAGCTATTTACACAGACGTTACAAATTGTACGGAATATTGCTTCTCCTTAAACAAATGTTTCTTAACTACTGTTCTGTACTAATTGAAACTCAGTAGTTAAATTTTAAATGAGATATTCCTATCAAAATCAATTGTACAAAATTTCATTTGCGCTTGAAACCTCCAGCACAATTACACTTACGCACATTTCAATGACAGTCATCATCCTCTGAGGGCTTTAACACTACTGAACTAAATCAACTGGAACTGCCGAGAATAAAACTCACCTAACGTATAGGTATGTCGTCGTTCAAAATTGAAGCAACAAAATATTGCCTACTTTCTATCGATCAGGAAGATATTCCCGCAGCAACTTCACAGAATATATTAGGTGTAACGGTAAATAATCAAATTAATTTAAACAAAGAAAGAAACGTTAGCTCACAATTTTACAAATAACGAGATTCGTAACAAGCAGAAAGTCGGATTAATTTTGCACTTGCAGTAAACCCGTGCTAAACTTATCTACAACGTTACCACCGTACTCCAAACCGATTTAGTTGTTTGTGGCTTGCGGGGTTGTTGAAATTAACTAATCGGGGAAGCTTAGGTCTGTACAAAAGTAGCAAAGAGTTTAATTTGAACGTATTTACATTACATATTTGTATACGATATTCTTATGTTTGTAGTCAAGAAAAGTAATAAAAAACTGAGATTTTTTAACTAAAATTTGAAACAATCGATGTGTTTTATACGCCGAGTATATTATACGTCAGAAGTCGTTAAAAATCCTATACCTTATTCGTCACCTTATGATTTGTATTAGTTGAGAAAAATGATGTTGACAACAGAACTAAACTAGTCTAGGGTACTCCTTCCTCCCCACTCCTCTCCGTTCATGCCCAATCACAACGCGTCTAGGTGGGGAGTAATAATAATAATATAATATTTATTTACTGAACCGAAGTTAGCACCATTGGGTCCTCTCTTCCACTTAACCTCGAAACAAAAAAATACACCAATACATAAAAATTCATATTACAAATAAAAATTAATGAAGAAACAAATAATAATTATTTCTTAAACATAATGAATAAAATCTAAAAATATACACATTTGTCTAGTAGTAAGTAAAATGAAACTAAAAGTTAATTATGCTACACTATAATACATAAACACACTTACACTCTCAAATACACACATTCAAGAACATGCCTTAAATCCCATCCGACCGCCCGAAACTACCCAAAACTGTCGCAGAACCAACAAACCAAAGCCTTCTTGAACTGAACACGGTCATTGATGCATTTTAAACTCTACGGGAATGAGTTCCATAGCCTACATGCCGTCACAGTGAAAGATTTATTACATATCTCAGTTCTGTGCCTGGAAATAATTAAGCTCCTCGGTAGTAGGAGGAACGATGTAAACCGTTACAAGCCTTAATAAATATAAATAAAAAAAAGTACAAAATATAAATCCTTTTAACAATTATTATTAAAATAAACTTAAATATAATTAAAAAATACATTGTTCTGTTATTGTTTTTTCCCCTTCTATTTGTGGTTCGGGCTTTCATTCAATCATTGTGAATCTGTCGCCACAGTGCTATTCAACCTTTGTAATTACATGTGTCGGCTGAAACGGGACGTTGTTTTAATTTACCTTTATCCGGCAATATTTATGACATCGTTTGAAGACTGTGATTTTTAAACAACGAATGTTCTAACCTATGTTTTGTCTCATCGTTTTGTCCAGTAGCACACGTTTATGTCCCCTCTGGGAACGCACAAACAAAAGTTCAAATACAAAATTGTGTTTAATCAATGCGTCCGAATAAATAAACAAACAACGTTTGTGTCTGGCCAACTTAATTTAAAAAGTTAATCCCGGTTCTGAGCTCTTCGTCAGAGGGTTTAGCGGTTGTACGCTCCATGTTTTTGTATTGCTTATGTAGTAATTTTCATCCTTTCGTTTAGTCAGCTAAATGTAAATTTTACTGGGAAATTTGTAAAATAATTATGTAAATAATTTATCTGTTTTTTTCACTAAAGAAATCGTTAAATAAAAACCAAAACTTACATTGTTTACCAAACGGAGGATTTAAAACACGACACTGATATGATAAAAAAAATCAGTATTTGTTAAAGTACGAGTTCGCAGTCGTTTTTTATGTGCATTTTTACAACTTTGCTTACTAACTTCCAGTCTAAGTTTGTATTTGTGGCTTCCACCTGTAGGTAAAGTTCTTTTTTTTTAATTTCTTTTTAATAATAACTCTCTAGTTTTTTCATATAATGTAGATAACATCTCTTCACTCGAACAAAAGAGCTAATCTTCAAATGGCTTGTCTTTGTTTAAAACACGTAAACAGCGTAAAACTAAAATAATTCGACGACACAGCTAAACCGATGACGCGAGTTTCCAAAATTAAGTTTATTTTATATTTTAGGGTTTCAAACAACTATTTATGACGTTGGTCTACTTACGAAGAGGCCTGCGTGTACGAAATATATTAGTAGAATTCGTTTGCACCTCAGCCTTCAACCCTGGCTCTCGCACTGTATCGTTCCGCTCGCACCGGAAAAACTCGCTCGACCTTGCGGCAAAAGATTTTGGACTGCCCCGCTTCGCTCGTAGCTGCACGGCCTCACGGTAAAATCCGCCTAGTTTATTTGACCAAGTACTATTATTAGTTTACGTTTTGATCTATTTTCTGGCAACCTGAAGAGCTTTTTAAGGTCGTGTACAAAACAGCATGTGCAGAATAATCTCTTATATTAATTGTTTTTATATAAACTCCGTAAACGTTTCATTCTAGTAGGAAAATATTTATTTACATCCAGTCAAAAAAAGTGTTTCGGTTGTTTAATTTTTTTTTTAAGTGAAAACTTCTTATGGCGCTTTAGGCACTTTTTCAGATGGGTAAAAATCTCTGATCTCGCGTGATCGTCAGATATTATTCGTCATCGCCTCTGTGTTTACAAAAAAGAGATACAGTAAGACTAAATAACTCAATTCCAACACAGTCAACGGTAGCATAGTGGTCAGTATCCCCTCCTGTCACTCAGGAGACCGGGGTTCGATTCCCCGCCGGGGAGGAGTATTTTTTTACAAAAAACTCATTGCAATTCCAGAAATAGTTAAGATAGTTCAAGTTTGATATAAGCGATGTGTACGTTACGGTTTACAAGTGTACCAAGCACCATGATTTTATTTTAATAATTTTCAAAATGGCGGCAGTTACAAATGTTTAAAGTGGAATATCTTGAAAACCGTTAACATAACAAAAAGTGTACAAGAGACAGCACATTTTGTTTTTAACGTCAGACAAAATGGTTTTTTTTTCGTTTCTTTAGGTCAAAGCATAACCGAGATATCTAGAAAAAAACTGAAATCATAATTTCTTGGTCATTGTCTACAAAATCAAACATTATCCTAAAACCAACATTTTTGAATTAACTAACCTAATGTTGTAACTTATGTTAAATTTGAGTACTTGGTGATACCTCTAAAATGGACATAGATAAATTAGCTATCTTGGTTGATAAGATAATGAATGTAAATGCATTAAAGAAACGCGTGTTTTTCAGTATATGCCTAACCAAAATTATATTTTTTAATTTATTATTTGACTATAGACAGTAATTTTTTAGATTTTATTTTAAATGGGTCAAGGTAAAAATAATTCTCAAATTTCAGATTAAACCAATATAACTAACGATTTATATTTATGACAGATTTCACTTCTGATGGCAGTTCCACAACTGCTTTCTTTTTTTTTTTTTTTTTGCTTACGAAGTCATCCTAGCCACTTAAAAAAACCAACTTTTGTAACGAATTAGTTAGGACCAATTCGGATCTAACATGCGGCCGTTGTTAGAGTGCGAGCACATATGTTTGTAACATTTTTAATGACACCCAAACACGTGTTCTGCGAACTACGATCGGTGCTCATTGACTACTCTCGACCTTAGGCCCCATAAGAGCCTCTGCAACAGCTCCATAACAAGTCAAACAAACTATTCCTCCTTTTAAATCATCAAAACGAATAGTTTAATAAATAAAAAGAACATCTTAAAGAAAAACTTACTTTAAGGAAGTAAATCCGGGCGAAACGAGAAGCAGCATAATATAATGGCACGTCTTGTTTAAAACGAATAGTATTTTTTCACTACATGATACCTTTTTATTGTATCTAATCGATGAATCATTTCGATTTACATTCAGAACATTCGACATCAGATAACTAGACGCCCCTATTGTTAAATGGAAGATATCGATTACTTTAAACATTTTGTAAGACTGTTATCGTAATTCAACAATCAGTTATGCAGTTACTATAGTAACCCAACGAAACCGCGCACAGTGTTAAACGGGGCTACTTTGTGTTATATTATCATGTTTGATTCTATTATAAAACTTTTAACAAGCAAACCACACTTTATCTCTTCCAAAGCTACAATAATTCGACCACGCAGCTGGACTGCTGACGTGAGTTGAGCAAATTTCCAAAATTAAGTTTATATGCCTATGTTTTAGGGTTTCAACCAACAATTTGGGAAATAGGTCTACTCACGAAGGCGTTGATCAGTTGTCTGTGTGTACGCAATATATTAATAGATTGTTTGCGCCTAGTGGCCTCGCGAGTTTGCACCACTTGGATTCGAACCGGGTACTTTTATGGTATTTTACGTTTTGGTCGATTTTGGGGGAACCAAACGAGCTATAAGGTCGCGTAAAAAAACAAAATGTGCAGAATAACATCCTACATTTATATTTTTAGAAAAAACTCTAAAAACATTTCATTCTCGTAGAAAAAATCTCAAAAATAGTTACTTCCGGTCAAAAAACGTACTTCCGGTTGTTGGATTTTTTTGGCTAAGGAACTCGTCTGAGCCACATAGGCAACCACCACGTGTACGAAATTTGGACCTAATCGGACTTAAAATGCGGCCGCTAGAGTGCGAACACATATATACATATATATATATATATATACATATATATATATGAATTTTAATGACACCCCAAAACGTGTTCTGGGGATCATGATCGGTGCTCATTTGCTACTCCCGACCTTGGGTCTCACCATAAGGGCCACTGCAATAGCTCATTTTTCCTATGGAAATTCGCTAATAACTTCACGCACTACTCGACACGGAAATGTTTATTGCGTGCAACGTGTAAATATGAAGAACATTTACCTTTGTAAAGTTCACAAAGTGTATTAAGGGAAAGTACATTACCCTGAAGCTTCGCATGCAAATCAGATGGGTTTAATTATCTTTTTCCATTGCACTAAATAGTTGTTCAAAGGCGAATGCTTTTAACAAAAGCTTTCAACCAATGCAGACAATAACGCTTACAACATCATTTCGCAGGAGTTGTTTCGTCAATCGAGTTTTATTTGAACCATAGCTCGTGTGATTGTTAAGATGTTACACTGAAAAGGGTAGTTTTTTTTAAATATGCATTATGTATATATATATATATATATATATATATATATATATATATGCTTTATGTATGTGAGTTACAGTTTGACTATTGTAGCTCGTGCATCACTAAAGATGGCGACTTTGTCGTTGAAACGCGTTTGGGTTATTAAACGTATTAGTTGTGAGATTTAGTGTTCAAATTTTATTCTATCAAGTATAATTTTAAAGATATAACATGACCTCTACGATGCGCTGGCGGGAGGGAAGAATTTAGTAAAGTGGGGACGCTGAATGCTGGAGGGGAAGTTACTATCACTATTGTACAAGGGCTTCCAGATCGAATTATTATGTTTGGAGCACGGCAATAGACTGAGCCTCTCTGACCCCTCTCTGATGTATATATATGCATTTTACCTCCGATTTGGTTCAAATTTGGTACACACGTTGGTTGTCTACGTAGCTCGGACGAGTTCGTTAGCCCAAAAAATCCAACAACCGGAAGTACGGTTTTTTACCGGAAGTATCTATTTTTTAAGAATTTTCCTACGAAAATGAGTTTTTTTAGAGTTTTTTCTAAGAATATAAATAATGTAGGATGTTATTCTGCACATTTTTTTTACGTGACCTTATAGGTAGCTTGGTTCCCCCAATCGATCAAAAGGTAAAATACCATAAAAGTACCCGGTTCAAAGCCACGTGGTGGATTTTACCTTCGGAGTATCTTCTCATACTAGGCCGACGGGCGAGTTTTTTCTCTGCGAGCGAAGCGAAGCTCATGGACTCGAGGCCACAAGATTGAGGTGCAAACTCGCAAAGCGAGTTTTTCCACTGCGAGTGTAACGAAGGACCGCGTGAGTCGAAGCTGGAGGCTTAGGCGCAAACAAATTCTACTAATATATTTCGTACAAATTGGCAGCTATTCAGCACCATCGTGAGTAGACCTATTTCCCAAATTGTTGGTTGAAACAAGAAAACATAGGCCTATAAACAAAATTTTGGAAATTTGCTCAACTCACGTCAGCGGTTCAGCTGCGTGGTCGAATTATTTTACGTTCTTTTATTCATTTGTCCTCAGGAAAATCATTGTATATCCTGAGGCAATCTAAATTTGGCTTGATTAAAAAGTCAGTATACATATATACCAAAAGTTTGTTTCTCAAACTTAATTTGAAAAGTTAATCTCGGCTCTGGGATTTTATTCCCGGGGGCTTAAGAAGTAGTTGAGATTCATGTTTGTGTATTGCATATCAAGTCATTTTTAGAAAATTTCCATAGTAAAGATGATCTTTGCAATGACCCTTATGGTAAGACTTAAGGACGGGAGTGGTCAATGAGCAGCGATCATGGTACCCAAAACACGTTTGGGGTGTCTTTAAAAAATTATATGTATATATGTGCACTCTAACAGCTTTATTTTACGTCCGATTTGGTCGCTCAGACGAGTTCGTAAGGTGAACAAATTCAACAATCACTGTTTTGACCGGAAATAAGAATTTTTGATATTTTTCAGGGTTTCGTCTAATAGAATAAATATAGATGTGGAGATTATTCTGCACATTTTGTTTTTTTTACACGAGCTTATAGTTTGCTTGGTTCCCCCAAAATCGATCAAAACGTAAAATACCATTAAAGTACTCGGTCAAAATCCACTTAAGGGTCGGCTCTAGCTGTCGGCCATGTTGGCTGACACTCCATAACACCAATGTTAAAATAAAATACAAATTTTTCCTTTATTTGTGATCGGAAAATTATAAACGATATGTCATTTTAAAGCTATGGTAAATATGCACGCAAATGGCTTTTTCAAAACTAAAAAAACTATTTTCTTTAATATTATTATTAACAAATTAAAACATTGATTTTTAATATTTTTTTATGTTGTCACTATTAATTACCAAGCCATTCGGATGAAGAATTTTGGTCCCCAAGAGTTTAGCATTTAAAAAAAACTTGATTTGAATAATTGCGGGTTTTAAATGGATTTAGGATGAGCAATGTCCGCGTAACCTACCGCAGCTATAGGGAGTCGCAGGTTGCTTTCTGTTTTACTAGAGCCGACCCTTAAGGGATTTTACCGTGTAGGCACCTACAGATCCGAGGCCGACATCCGAGGTGCAAACTCAGAAGCGAGTTCGTCCATAATCCGAGGACTCAAGGTCTGGGTGCAATCTGGCAAAGCGAGTTTTTCTACTGCGAGCGGAACGAAACAGCGCCTGAGCCTGGGCTGTCGAATAAATTCTACTGATATATTTCGTGCTCGCTGACATCTATTCGGCACCTTCGTGAGTAAACCAATTGTCCAAGTAGATGAAACCTGAAAACATATGAACTTAATTTTGGAAATTTTCTCAACCTACGTCAACTCTCATCAGCTGCGGGGACGAATTATTATCTAATGTAAAGGTACCTGTTATTGTGTACAGTACTGATCACAGTCCAGGCAGGGGTTTACTCGTAATTTTTCCAGTGCCGGAACGCTGCCGGGATTGAGCAAAAATACTCCGCCGGAATTTTTTAAAAATTTTCACTTCTAAAAAACTCCCATTTTACGTATCTTTGGTGAGTTTAATTGTGCCAATAATATACTTACTTTTATAAGAAAAGTATACATGTATATGTGACTATTTTTGTATTTTTAAATAGCACATAGCAAATTTTAGAGACACATAGTATTTTAAGCAAAAACTTGGCGTACACTCGCTTTTATAGGAGTTGATAACACTCAAAATATTATTCATCATACTATAAAACGTACTCTTTTTTTACTACATCTTAATAAACTAAGTTATACTTGAATTGCTTTTATTTGCATCTATGGATGGATATCTATGCAAAACATATAAGATTAACCTTATCTACGTATCCCACCCCCAACCTAACCTGAAACTGTGTCAACTGACGTTTATGTACAAATGTTTAACTCAAATATAAATTACACATTTTAAATTAGATATTACTTTCCAAACCATTTAACACAATTCAAACCATTTAACAACATATTCTAACCTACTATTTCAGCACAATTTTATGTATATACCTTTTTAAATATGAGTTCTACTCACAAAATAACCCCTAGCAAATTAATTAATTATGTATAGATATACATTTTTAAATATAAAATTGCTTTTACCGATAATTTGAATACAAAGCATGTTTTGCATATTGTTTCTTTGTTCTGACCAGTGTAGCAGGTGCGTTTGTCCTCAGGGAAATCATTGCATAAAAAAATTACAAATATCGCTCCATTGAAAAGTAAAAAATTGATATACATATCCGAGGTTTGTTTCTACCAACTTAATTAAAAAAGTTCCGGCCTCTGGTAGTTTCATAATTCCAGAGTAATGAAGCCGCAGATGTGTTCCATATTTTTTTTATTCCATATCATGTAATTTTCGTTCTTTATTTTAATCGGATCAAATATACATTTCTCAGTATAAAGTTGAAAATATTTTTTCAAGGAAATAACCCAAATTTAGTTATACATTTTACCGGTTTTTATAATTACAAAGATCATTCTTATTAAGGTACTGTAATAAACTTTACATTTTGGGTTTCTACTTGGTTTATTTTCAAAAAGAGTAGCTCTTAAATATTCTGTGATTGGGTTATCAATAGTTTTCTTTAAATTTTCCCCCCAGATTAACCTTGACAACTTAACACATTTCTTTAAAAATTATGCTCATGTTCTGTACTATGGTATATGAATCATTTTAAATGAGTATGCAACTTATATAAATCATTCTGTTCACGAATTCCTTAAATGTGTTTGTGCGTTGTATGTGTCGGATTATTTTGATTAAATCGGTTTAATGTTTAGGTGTTTTAATTAAAAACGTTTTAGGTGCACAGAGTACTTTTTTGATGTGGTAAAATATACGATCTCGCGATACGCGTCTAAAATAAGACGTTTTGCGTTTTTGGTTTCGTCGACGATTTTTCTTCTTCATTGTTTTAATCTGATGTAAACAATAAATTTAATGTAATAGCTGATCGTAAAAGAAGACGAAATAAAACAGGCAGTGGTAAATTGAAAGGCTTAATTAATTACAGAATTACAAGGTGCAATGGAAATGGAAACCCTCGATAAAACTACTTAACAAATAAATATAAAACAAGTTATTAATAATTTTGCTTTATTTTGATTTGTGTTTGTATGCCTTTTTTACGTTTTTATTTGTATTTTTTTAATCATCATTTATTATTTTATTTTTATTTTGTATGTATTTTCTTTCTTGATGTATTTTTTTATCTCGAAAATTTATTGTTATTCGATAGTTTTAATACTATAATGTTCAGTTTTTGAATTTTCTTTGGATACCCCTAGTTTGAAAATTGGTGTTTTGAATGTTTTCAAGAGGTTGGATAAAAAAAAAGGCACTTTTGTGTCTATTTTCAGACCACGTTTTCGCTATGAACGACCGGATAAAAAAAAATGGACCAAGCAATAGCTTAGTATCTTGTCGGACGTCAATTGCGGACATTAAATGCTAACACACACATACGGAGTGTTCACAAAGTCCCTTTAACACCCTTTATTATTTTTGTTCCTAAAATAAGTTAACAAACTCGAGTATATATCTTGTGTTGCATAACAGGACAATTCTTTTGAAATATCCGAACCTTTATGATTTTAAGGGGCTTGAGGGGAGTAGGGTTGTTAAGAATTTCTAATATAAAGGTAGGTCATTGAAAAGCATATTAAAAGAGAAACAGAATGGCTGCAAACTAGAGCTTAATATCTTGCTTCGTTTCAAAGTAATGGAAAATCAAAGTTCTGGAAAATTATATTGTTATCATTGCATCAAAGCAGGTTATTAATTTGTTGATATTAAGAATAAGTAGGTTGTATGTTATTTTCGAGAACTTTGATTGCCCATTACTTTGAAACGAAGTAAGATATTAACCTCTAGTTTGCGCCAATGTGTTTCTCTTTTAATAAGCTTTTCAATGGTGTATTACATGACCTACCTTTATGTTTGAAATATGACTTTGAGAGGGTCGGGTATGTCAAAAAATGTTTCCTGTTATGCAACAGACGATATATATACAAAGTATTGTTAACTTATTTTTCAGTAACAAAAATAATGAGGGGGTTAAAGAGACTTTATGAACACTCTACATACGATCAATCATTGGGTTTTGTGTTATTTTATTTAGTGACTAGAGGGGTCCGCCCCCTGCTCGCTTCGCTCTCCGCGGTGACTCTCATCGAAGCAAATGCAAACGGGTTATTTTATATAAATAGGCCCCTCATATTAATGTCTTATTTATTTTAATAAGGATGTAACATAGTGATTTCTTATTTTTAAATTCGCTAATTTATTAAGGGGTTTTCCTCTAGTTTTAAGGAAAGCATAACAATCAAAATATTGACTACATTTTCCATCCTTAGCAGCACGCTACAAAATGTTATTCTATGATTTTTTTATGTACGTATGTTGTAAGAAATAAATGTACAAATTTTCAGCTCACTAACTTTAAGGAAAATATAACAATTAATTTTTATTGTTTTAATGGTTGTAATCACATTTTCACCTCTTAGAAGCACGCGACAAAATGCAAATCTACTTTACTTTTTCTATGTATCTTGTAAGAAATAAATGTACAAAATTTCAGCTCTCTAGCTTTAAGGAAAGTATAACAGCTAATACTTTTTGTTTTAGGGGTTGTTTTAACCCTTAAATCAAAATTAATTCTAGCCTATGTTACTCAAGAAAAGTGCAGTTTTTTATTAGCAAAACAATTTTTTCAATCGGTTCAGTAGTTCCAGGGATTAAGCCCCCCCCCCCACATATAAACAGATAAACAAATTTTTCCTCTTTATAATATTATTAATAATAACCCCAAAGCTAATATGGTAAATAATGTTAAATGTTCAAATCAAATTATTTCGTATATTTTGTACAGCAGTTATAATAAAGGTTAAAAGAACCAGCAAGGCTCAGGTCTACACTTTAATAAAAACCTAACCTAAAAGTTAGAAATTTAAATAATTGCTTGAAAGTTTGAAATCAGCTGTTTCATCTGTTATTTTATTCATTTGGTTTCTATGGTAATAAATGTAAATACATGTGATTATTACATGTGATGTTAGTCTAGGCCTAACATAAGATTTTTTCCTACTAAATTTTGCAAATATTGAAATAAAAAAATGTGTTTATCGAAATGAATTAAGCCTATGTTACGCAGGGATAGTGTAGCTATTTATTAGTAAAACTATTTTTTCAATCGGTTCAGTAGGACCAGAGATTATCCCTATATACAAACAAACAAATTTTACCTCTTTATAATATTGGTATAGAAAATATGAATTAATTTATAGAAGTAGAACACATTTACTGCGGGTTTAGTGAACTGAAGAAAAACATTTCATTGTAATTATCAATGAAAGAAAAGTTTCTGTATACTCTGATTCTGTAGAAATTCTGACGAACAATGTAGAATGTGTAATTGATACTGAACGAGGCAAGTGAGTCGAGTCTTTCAAAGATTTATACAAAAGTAGTTCAAGAGACAAAGACTCGTCAGTTTTGTTTTTTAGAAGTTTAAAGTTCTAAGAAACTGCGAGGTAAAGTTAATTTTAATAACGCTCAGTTAATTCTAATCTGCATTTGAAATAAGAAATTATCACAATTCCTGGTCACGGACAGCAAAACTTTAAAAATAAAACTTATGCAAACTAAAACCCAACATAAAAAACTTAATTTATTTAAAAAGAATAAAACAAGTTGTTTATTTTCTTCAACTTATTGTGAAAATTAGGAATAATAAATTCAGTTTTAGAGTGTTGGACACGTCCTTTACGGATAATCAAACGATACTTGGTAGTATTTAAAAATTTTGAGTTGCAGCCATTTTGATTTTTTCAAAATTGATTTCGAGTGGTTCAACCAAATACAATTGTGTGGCATATCGTGTGAAAGCTTATTTAATTCTGAATCCAAAAAGAATAATAATTAGTATTTAAAAAAAAATAGTTTAGCAAAATGGGGCACAAATGGAAAACACGATTTTTAATCGGTTTTTTAATTGGTTAAAGAGATTGATGTGCAAATTTCACCGTTGGTTTTCTCTTGAAGTTCTACATCGAAATGTTGAACCGCATGACCACCTCCCCATTTAAAAAAATAAAAGTCGCTTTGAAAATGGCGAATCCAAGATGGCTTATAATTTTTTTAACCACGCTGAAATGTAGTGTTATCATCTGTGTCCATGATTAAAATTTCAAATTTGTATCTTCATTCCTTTTGTAATTATTTAGGGGGTCCGGGACTATTTCACACTCTGTATATCTTTCCAATAGTGAAGTAGCAAATCTGCTTTTTTAGCGAATTTAAGGTTTTAATCTTAACTTAGTAAATTCTTTAGGCTTATGAACAATATATTGAAATATCGAATCCTATTTCTTACCGAATTTCCGTAGGAAAGTTGAACCATTGCAGTGACCCTTATGGTGAGACCTAAGGTAAATGATCACATATCATGGTCCCCAGAATAAATTTTCGGGTGTCATTAAAGACTGTATATACATGCATGTGTTCGCGCTAACGGCCGCATTTTGCGTGCGATTTGGACCAAATTTGGTACACAACGTTGGTTTTCGTAGTCGCTCGGACGAGTTCGTTAGCCAAAACATCCAACAACTGGAAGCACGATTTTTTACCAGAAGTTCTTTTAACACATTTTCCGTTTTAAAGTTAAACTTTTTTGGGGTTCATCTAAAGAGAGGAAATTATTGTGCACATTTTGATTTTTTACACGACTTTATAGTCCGTCTGGTCCTCCAAAATCGGTGGAAACGTAAAATACCATAAAAGAACTCGGTGTTATTTACCTCGCGAGTCGAGTTTGTCCGCGAAGTAACCTATACTCTGAGGCCACAAGATCGAGGTACAAAGTCGTAAAGCTAGTTTTTCCGCTGCGAGCGGAACGAAATAGCGCGTTAGGCGGAGCTTAAGGCTGAGGTGGAAACAAATTCTGCTAATACATTTCGTACACTCAGGCAGCTATTCAGCGCCCTCGCGAGTTGACAAATTTCCCAAATAGTTGGTTGAAACCCTAAAACATATAAACTTTATTTTGGTAATTCGCTCATCTCACGGCAGCGGTTCATCTGACTGATCGAATTATTAATAGTTTCCGTTGTGTTTTCAGTGCGGAGTAATGGGTATTGTATTACGATCAACTAATTAAAGTGAAAATACTCTACTTCATGTTGGTTGCTGTGGTGTAGTAACAAATCTGGTAGATCAGCTGCATTATTGTGGGCGCTGTTATTAGTTCTGGTTAAATTCCATGATGTGAAATAACGAATGTGGTAGATTTTACCTAAATTCAATCATTTTTTTATTATTATATATACAGTCAAATACAGTTTAATATTGTTATAGCATTAACACAACGGTTGTTATAGTATTAATTTTGAAATGTCTGATGTGATTATAGTTATAGGCCAGTCGGTAAAGGTCAATTTAGACCAAAAGTACCAGCAATTTGCAATACGGCTGAATTTTTTTTATAAGTACATTAAAGTATGTAGATTAACATAAAAAAAAGTTTACCAGTCTATCGATTTCCCAAAGTCGAAAAAAAAATCGATTATCATTTTTTTTTCGATTATCCTTAATATTTCGAGCTGGGATGAAGATAGAGGAAAATAAAAATTACCACCGTGTAGGGGAGGTATTTTTCAACAACAAAGGTCATATGTATTTATTTCGTCCGAGCAATGGTTTGTCTGGAAAAAATTCGATAATGCATGTATGTATTTTGCAGCAGGGGAAATCACTAAAATGGGACATCTTATTCATATATGAAGCGTTGGCTCATTCTAAATTGGCCGAATTTTAATATATCGAATTGAAACTTGACATAGGAGTTAAAATATATATTTTAAACATTTATGCTGAGTCTCAGCTTGTTATCTTGAAAATTACCCGATCTAAAGCCACTTAACTTATTAATGAGTTTCTCGATTTTAGGAGTACCGGACCCACCAATTCATTTTAAACAGCTCCAGTTTAGAAAATTTTCAAAATATCAACCTGAAAGTTTTTTTACAAGTTAAATATATAGATTGAAACAAGATCAAGGAGTATAAACCTTTTTTATTATTCACTTTTCAAAGCACAAGTAACTTAAAAAAGTATAATTTTAGACCTTTTTAGATTTTTCATCAAAACGCTTGAGTTAATCGGCTGCAGATTAGTCAATTTTTTAAATATAGTTTTTAAAATAAGTGTAGCAAAAAACAATTGTGTTTTTAACTTCTGTACCAATTTTTAAATCGATAT
>JAGFPH010004395.1:85993-97341 GCA_018207615.1 Philaenus spumarius | reverse complement strand
AAAAAAAAAAATCATCTTCATAAGAAATTATAAATGAATATATTCATAGCAAAAGGTTGTATTTATATTCATTTTATAAACTCAAAGCAATCTTATAAATCTTATAACGTATAAGATTAGTTCTTTAACTAATATTTAAGAAAATCAACTTCACAAGAATTATATTATTGATTGAAGTTGTAAACATAACCCGAAAGTATAATCTACTCTGTTTTTGTTCGAGTATTACTGATGATGGGTGAAATCAAGTACAGACGTACACTCCCCCATCATAGGAGTGGACGTCACGCAGTGGCGGCTGGTGCTATAGATGCACTGGTTCCCCAAGCAAGTGGTTAAAGTACGACAGGTGTTACAACGCGCGGCTCTAGAAGCGTCGAATATAACGGCCGATTCTAGTCAAAGAATGAGCATCCTGTTTTGAGCGCGGGAGTACGGGGGAGTGGAGAGGGAATTGCCAGTATAGCAGGCCATAGACGTGCCGATTTGTAGGATAGAGTTGTATGTGTCAACATTTCGCTGTACACCAAACGATAGGACTTGTGCTACAACTTGTTGAAATGGACAATTTTATACCAACAAAAATGAGTTTGCAGGGGCATTACACGGTGTAGAATTGCAGCGACAACTCTGTCAACATGTAATGCCTCCAGACATTCGAACAAATTAGTAACAACTAACTAGTTTCCTCTATTTTCGCATACATATCCTAGTGTTTAGGGCTGTTAGTTTTGTCCACACAAAACTGAAAGCGCTGATAGTTGGCTCATACAAATAACTGCCCTAAACTTACAAACAGACCTAAAATAGTGTTGTGCCAACCATTCATCATGTCACATCTAAAAGTGATTGCTGCCGTAGTAGTAATACATAATTTAAATCAGAAAAATAAGCGTAGAAAATTAGCGCGGGTTACACGTCGTCTGCAGAAATTCCACTGCGCTTTGAATCGAGAACTTTATTCAGCTCTCTTCTGAATGCTGATCTTAATGAATACATTTTTCTTATTGCAAGATCTCTATTCGCGTCAGCTTCAACCTCCTTTAATCTTTGAACTAAGATTGCGTATGCCTCGTTCATTAAATTTCTATTACCGGTAATATTTCGACTTGACTTTCCACAAACAGGGGTGTGTTTTATAGAGTTCTATAAATTCTTGTAAAAATTTTTTAGAGTAATTTCGCATATCACATATGTTAGTAGAATAATGAAAAGAATAGTATGACACTAAAAGCAAATGTAAATTACTAAAAAAACGAAGAACACAACTAGCCACGGATGCAACACACTAGGTTTCGTTCACACAAAACCAAGTGAAATCAAACCCTTGTTGATTCATAGCGTTAAGCTTGTGCATGCAAGTTTGCCATGCAGATATTGCGCCTAAACATAGAAAACTGTTTGTGCAGACAAATTGGAGCCAACATATTTCATGCGTGTGGTGGTGACACATGTTGTTTCATGCAAAACGCCGGATATTAGTTCGTACAAACAATTTAGAGTACTCTAACTTGTTGGCCGACTTGTATGTGCAAACAAGTCTGTCGAGCATCTCCTATAGTGTAGTTCCGATTAATGTTGGTGCCGACATCTTACAGGAAGTAATCGTTTCCAACATATTCGAGTGTTTAGGGACGAAATCTATTTTGTTGGTAGATACATGTGTGTCATACATATCTCCGCGTGTAGGGCAGCCTACATTGTTTGTCGCTACAGTCTACATACAGCGACTTCCTACTCCACCCGAAGATGGCCGAAGCTGCAGTAAAACATCGAACTAACAAATAAATTATAGTAACATGTAAGACAACATTGTACTAAATTTTTCATTTATATTTAATTCACATACTCCAATCCATCATCAAATAATCATCCGAATCTATCCCCATTACACGCATTTCAGTGATGTCTTAAAACAGTCAAATTGTAGTAAAAAGGCATAAAAGTTACATTTTTTACGTTATTTACGGTATTAAACATTTTTCCCAGACACTAGGTAGATTTGAACCCCGTAGATAATAATTCACCAACCGCCACTAAATCGTCACGGAGAAGAATTGTAATTCGCAATAAATATTAAAATATAATTTATGTAGCCACTGCCAAAAGTGAACAGTACTTTTATAAGAAGTAATCTGATAAATATCGTGTATTTTTTATAAATGTTTTAACAAGTAACGGATTTGAAATCAAGCGTACATTTCCATTTGGTTTACTCTAGCAATAAATCTGTCTTTTAAGGAAAGTCTAACAATAAAACTTCAGCGATTACCAAAGCTTGATAGAAACAGATGCTGCGATATATTTTACAGTTTACGGTATCTCAGCCTCTAATAAATCTGTCTGTTAAGCAAATTGAAATTCGTCTTGTATTACCTAAAAATGTTGAAGAGATAAAATATTTAAAGTTTGATTTTAGAATTGCATTCATTTTTTAAAAGAGTTTACGAAAGTTTAATTTAAAAAAAAATAGTTTATTTATTTTTATGTGTAATCTGAATATTTCACTACTGTATGAAATGTTATAACAACATTTAAATCATATCATTTCTGTACGTTTCTACTAAAAAAATCTAAATTAAACTCTTCAAACTTATTTAAATACCTACATATATTAAACACAGTTAACATTTATAATTTTAGTTCTATTTAAAATAAATGCATATCAAGATTTATTTCCGATGACTTGCGACGATTGCCCAAATTTTTACATCGGCCAAACGGGCCGCCCTTTCAAAAAACGTTTCAAGAAACATTTACCATCAACCATTGAAATTTTACCATTGAAAAAAGGTAATTTATTTATTTATAAATTTACTAATCCGTTGGCTACAATGTTAAATTTGAAATTAGTTCTCTAGTATAGGTCGAAACTAGGTGTTGTTCCCTGTTAAGTATACTTAAACTTTATGTTTCACGAAACTTTTAATATTATTGTTAAATGGTGACAAATTTCGGAACCAACCATTTTAGAGAAAATGTTATTCTTATGCATGTTACAGTAACGATTTTGAAATCAAGCGTACATTTCCATTTGGTTTACTCTGGCAATAAATCTGTCTTTTAAGGAAAGTCTAACAATAAAACTACAGCGATTACCAAAGCTTGATAGAAACAGATGCTGCGATATATTTTACAGTTTACGGTATCTCAGCCTCTAAATCTGTTTGTTAAGCAAATTGAAATTCGTCTTGTTGTACTACCTAAAAATGTTGAAGAGATACAATATTTAAAGTTTGATTTTAGAATTGCAATAATTTTTTAAAACAGTTTACGAAAGTTTATTAAAAAAAATAGTTTATTTATTTTTATGTGTAGTCTGAATATTTCACTACTGTATCAAATGTTATAACAACATTTAAATCATATTATTTCTGTACGTTTCTACTAACAAAATCTAAATTAAACTCTTCAAACTTATTAAAATACCTACATATATTCAACACAGTTAACATTTATAATTTTAGTTCTATTTAAAATAAATGCATATCAAGATTTATTTCCGATGACTTGCGACGATTGCCCAAATTTTTACATCGGCCAAACGGGCCGCCCTTTCAGAAAACGTTTCAAGGAACATTTACCATCAACCATTGAAATTTTACCATTGAAAAAAGGTAATTTATTTATTTATAAATTTACTAATCCGTTGGCTACAATGTTAAATTTGAAATTAGTATAGGTCGAAACTAGGTGTTGTTCCCTGTTAAGTTTAAAACTTTATGTTTCACGAAACTTTTAATATTATTGTTAAATGGTGACAAATTTCGGAACCAACCATTTTAGAGAAAATGTATTTCTTATGCGTGTTATTCAAGAGCACATTGTTAGAATCATAGGAAGTATATCGGCAGAAATCTTTTACTATCTTACAACTTAGCGGTTATTTAACATTTTTAACGTCAAACATCACACATTATGGTACAAGGCTGAATTTATGATGTAGGCAACAACACGAAATACAGGTTTTTATCGATGGCTCTCTTTTCAGTTTTGAGGTAAATACAAAATATCACTTTGTCTTTCAAAAAGAAAAATATGTTGTATCTCGTAAATGCTTTTTAAAGTTTTCGAATTAGTCTACGTAAATATTTTAAAAACGTCCATTTTGAAATCATTCAAAATAAAGTCATCGTTTTTGGTAAACTTGTCAAATGTTACGGGGAAATTCGCATGTCAAATTTGAACTTATGTTATCTTTTTTCCAAGATCAAACTATTTTAGTGGACTATCTGAAAACGCAACGTTTTAAAATAAGAATAATAATAACAAATAAATAAATATTGAAATTAAACAAGTTTTTATAAAATCGGGAAAAGTAAGACATTTTAACTTTTATTTTAATAGTAACAATAATTGGGCAAACGTAACAGCTAATAAATACAAAACATCGATGGCAAACGATGCTCTCTTTGACAAAGGAAAGGGGTAGAAGTGTCAGATGTCTCAGACAGTTTTGTCTTTGTGTTCTTCCATGGAGTTAAGTTAGCCACGAGACGATTTCAATAAATTCTAACATTATTGTCATTCAATAAATCTTTGGAATTTACTAGCCAAGTAAATAAATAAGAATATTTTAGCAATTATAAACAAGTCCTATTTAACTAAGTACATTGCTTTACTTATTTATCTCCATTGGAACAAAGTAGGAAATTCTAAATTCAGGCAATATCTATACTATTGTATGCAAATAAAATATTTATATATTTGATTCTACAATTCAACTCAAAAACAATTATTCGCGTTTGGTGAAGAATGTGCTAGACATTCCGTCCGGATAACATCAGCTGTGTTTTAACAATTTTACTGGGCACTAAAATGTTTAAGAAAATCTACTGTTTAACAATTTCAACCCCAATACTCTCACACCAATAGGAGCTCAGCTCCGTGTGCATAATATTTACTAGTGGCCTAACCCAAGGCTTAAATCGTAAGTTTACAACAACCCAAGGCCTGCCATATGTTGTAAGTGTTCCACAAAGACTCGGAATGCAGGAAATACATCTTAATTTGAGTTATGACAATATTTTTTTGTCCAAAAAAAGTGTGACAGAAATATACACATGGGCTGTTAATTCAAACTTCCTTCTACTTTATGCAAAATAATATAATTTTATTTTGTTACCTGTATTTCATCATCACATTGGTACTGATTTGGTTGTAGATACCTGATTATTCATATTAGGTGTGGGAGGAAGTTCACCTAACAAAGGTTCTATAAATCACTAAGGTTAAGTTGCTCAACTTCACTGTCACTCCCATAATCGAGGACAGGAAAATTCAAAATTCAAAATCTTTTATTGTCACTAAGCACATTTTTTATGGCAATAGACAGTGTCAACATTATTTAACAAAATGAGCAAAAGGTTAAGGGATGAAAGATCCTCAGAATTAGTAAAATTTCTAAAAATTCGAAGTTCACTTTCACGAACAACTTCACCTGTTATATCATCTGCATTCGTCGTTTATGTTAGAAACAAACAACTGAACATAACCTCTAAAGAGCTCGGTTTGAACTCATACAGTGCCGCCACCTTTGGTCAAATTTACAACCTACCTCTGCTCTTTGGGCCTCCAGCCTCAAGCAATGTATATCCAAATGGATTTCCAATGTAACTGTGAACCTCGGTGTCTCCAATGTTCGTGAGCAAATTTGATACGCACGGGGCTGAGTGCTTCGTATTAAAATTTGTGTGGGTTTGGAATGAAACTTGTTTGGAAGGGTTCAAGGCTGAAACTGTTAAGCTGACTAAACCGTTAAAGATAAACTTAAAAATTAACAATTTCTTGGCAATAAATATTTACAAAACAAACGCTTTTGTTCGTCACATTTGATTGCGTACCGTTAGATTAATTACGTTAGATTAATTAGATTAATTACGTTAGATTAATTAATACCGTTATTATAATTTACGCCGAAATACATGCCCTATTTATTACGGGTTTGGTACAATAGCCGATTTCTCTTAACGCGAGAACATTAATTAGCTCAGAGAGCCAAGTTCGTAGTCTGAAGCTAAGTTTATTGCAATTTATATTAAGCACGCAATGTTGGTACTTTCATTGGTTTTGTATTACGGTTATACTTTGATAATTTATTTGTTCTTCATTTCTAAACGTTTATCTCAAAGGTGGCTTATATTATTCAGATAAAGCTTTAAATGGTTCGTTAAGCATTGTCAACTAACTAATGTTGATCTGATCTCCGAATTTTAAAATGTTTATGTTAACTTGACTATGTTTATAAATTTGACTAATTTCCTGGAAAATATTGGGAAACGTTCTTTGTTTTTAGTATATGTGTGAAGCCGAGTTTATGACAGCAGTACATCTTACAAAGTTGTTTTTTTTTTTAATTAATTATAGACCCTAACTTTGAATGGTTGTGAGAGGCAATGTTTAAGCAATTGTCCACCTGATGTATAACTGTGCCATCGATAGTCAATGTTCCGGTTTTGGGGATTTTTCTTTCTTTACTTTTAAACACACTTATTTGTAATCCTACTTCATTATTTCTTGACCTATTTCTTCTATATTTTAAGGCGGCTTATAATACATAATACTCAAGATAAGTTCACACTAAAAACATCTTGGGGCATCCTCATCACTAGTCCAATCAGAAACATGATCGGTGATGTCACTTTAAGTTATTGGTGTCTTAAAGGGGAAAGTATCACTTTATCGCCCCGAAATTAAGTGTTACCGCACGAGCTAAGCGAGTCTAAGACACTTTCTTCTCGTAAGACACACAACATTTTCCTCCAGCTACAGTTTTTGTAAATAATTTGGATTTTACTGTGGAACAAACTATATTAAAACATGGACATTCGTATTTACAAAAAAAATTTAGTTATACCAAGAATACACAGACTCGGAAGTTCATTGATGCATTGTTGTTTCGGCAGCTGTTTTACTTTCAGCGGGCGACAAAGTAATGCCAATGCTTTTTACATGGATACTTTTTCGCCCCGGATAATAAGTTGTTCTATTAACGAGACAGAAAAGATCTCTTGAAGTAGAAGCTGGGGGAAAACATCTTTGTGGCACTTCTACTTATATTGTATTTTATCTGGCATAAATAAATTGGAATTTTACTGTTTAAAAATTAATTACCTCTATTTTTATTCTGATTCTGCTTCTTTTTTGTACTATAGTACAGATTAAGTACAGTGATCGCAAACAAAAATCGATGTTGAGATTTTTTTATCCGTTTTGGGGCCCCCTGAGTCCAAAAAAGTTTTTTTTTACAAAATGTCTGTCTGTATGTCGGACTGTAGGCCTATATATACAAAGCTAGAGAGAGAACTATTCGATCGATTTCGAACAAATTTGCAACAAACATGTCAATTAGGCCTGTATAGATGCACGAAAAAAGGTTTTGAAAAACAACCCCGTTTTTGGCCAAAAACAACCAAAAAATCAGTTATTATTTTTTTATAAAAAAAATGGCTTTATAGATTTTGATAAAATTTGGCTTGTTTGTAGCCCTTAATGTACCCTACCACAAGCAAGAAACCGTATCTTTCTAAAAATTTTCGTTTAGTTAATAATAATAACTGATTTTGGGGGTTTTTGGAGAAAAACGGGTTGTTTTTCAACATTTTTCAAAACCTTTCATGCATCTATACAGGCCTAATTGACATGTTTGGTGCAAATTATTGGTACGTCCATAGCACAGGCTTAAAATTGGCGTGCAAAGCACACGCTGCTCTCTGTATTGAATATTCTCCTAATACGGGGGTTGGCGTGCGAAGCACGCAATGCATTATGTATTGAAAATACTCCCAATATGAGGGTTGGCGTGCAAAGCACGCAATACACTTTGCGTCGGCCGCTTTTTATAGTGTTCAGTGTCAAGCTCACATGTGCGTCCTTAGCAGTGTACGTGTTAAGAATTTAAATATGTTTGTGAAAAAGTATGTGCCAGTTTCTGGTGCCGTTTATTTTCTGTTAAAAGTTTGGATTTGCTGTCTTTTCCCTGACTCCGAAACTTGATACCCTGTTCGAATAAAAAAAATCCATAGATATTTTTGTACTTAGAACTAAAAACGTGAAATTTAAAAACCATCGGGTGACTTCGCCATCAAAAACCTAAAACCATAATGTGTAAATAAAACTGTTATAATTTGACTGTTATTTAGCCTACACTATGAAATATCAATATCACAATGTAGGACCAACTCAATAAAGTAGAATTACAATAATTCAGTTTTTAATCTAATAAATACTTACGGCAGTCAGTATAAGGTGAAATAAGAATTCTTCATTATTAGAACACGTGCGTCACAAATAGTATATTTTGTATTTGTAAACACGAAGAAAAAACTTTACTGCAATTGCAGCTGTGTAGAAAGCAGAATTTGATTGATTATGGAAGAAGTGAAAGTAGAGCATAAAGTGTAAAATAGTTCTTTAGCAACTTGAGCTTTCAATTAACACAATCAAACTAATAACATTTTACAGTGTCCCACTTTTTTGAGCTATAAAAATAAGAACGAAAGTTGCTTTTCCTTTCTATCTCGTTTTTATCTAGTATCCATAAGATTGTGTGTGTCACTTACGTTATAATAATTATAAGTGTAGACACGTTCATCATAGAAACTCAAAGTTAATGATTGAGTTTATAATTAAATTATTGTCTGGTAAATGTTATTTGTTTTAAAAGCTGCATTAAATATTCTGACCTTTCATTTGCAAATATAAACTTGAATATCGTTTCTTAAAATCATCGGAATTAAACTGAAACGCATTCAAACTGGTAATTAGTTTTGATTGATGCTAAAAACATAATCTTAAAACGAAGTCAATACTACATTGTTTTCTTTTTTTTTTAAGTAATTGATGTTTTACTGGATAAAACAAGTATTCGTAATTCCATATTTTTAAAGTAATTTTGTGTCTCTCCGCACAATAGCACTTTTTTGGCAAAAAGAACATTTGTACAGGTGCAAACATATTCTTTGCTCTTGAGTTTACACATATGATTTCTCCTATGGTTCGTTCATTTTATTTGTCTAACTCAATACTGCACCAAGGTGTAATCAAATTATACTGGAGTGGACACAGAGATAAGCGATCGCTTGAGACCGGCTGACTGACTGAAAAACTAATAAATGGTGTAGTTATTACTTTTAGTAAAAAATAATATTATTGGAAATAAAACTACTTAAAAAAAGACAAGTGTTTTTTATACGAGTAGTATTATTTGATAAATGATGAATGTTTGAATTTTACACCAAGGACATCGGGAACGTTGCCAAAAGTAACTAATCCGCTGCCCTATTGATCCCTTCAAAACGTGTCATTGTGCTTTACAGATTCTGCAGGAAGGAGACACTGGGTGACAGAGGCGCCGCTCCATCGCATGGGAAGTGAGATTGATTATATTGTGCGGTAAATGGAAATAACTACTAATTTAGATTGTTATATTTTCTGAATAACGGATTTTTTAATGCGAATACTCATAGCGGTCATTATCAGAAAACTAGTTTAAGGAGTGAGGATTTTACTTCACTAAATCTACAAAATATTTTAGTCCAATGTGGTCTCTATGTAGCCAATTCAATTGTCAACTTAATTGTCAGAATACATGTTTTGGGTATTTTTAATAAATCGAAATTGCCTAAAGGGCTCTTGGTTTGGCGTGCTTTTAGTAAATGTTATTTGAATGCAACGGTCTATAGTTTCTTAACAATATTTGTACATTTACTTCTGCACGTATATTTTTCTTATGTAGCCAATGTAAATAATTCGACCACACGCTGAACCGCTGACGTGAGTTGAACGAATTTCCAAAATTAACGAACTATTTGGTAAATTGATATACCCACGAAGAAGCTGAACAGCTGCCTCCGGGAAAGATAAATATTTGTTGAATTTGTTTGCACCTCAGCTTCCAGCCCCGGCGTTCCGCTGCCAGCGGTAAAACTTTAGTTTGCACTTCCATCATGCGCCCTCGGATTAAAGCTTGCTTCGCTTTGCTCGCAACAGACAAACTAGCTTTGCGAGTTTGCATCACGGCCTTTGGCCTCGGTTTAGAAGCTCCCCACACTGTGAAATCACCAACGCGGTTTTTTGTGGTATTTTATGTTTTGATCTCTTTTGGGGAAACCAGACTGGGTAAAAGGTCGTTTAAAAAAGTAAAATGTGGAGAATAATATCCTATATTTACTGTTTTAGATGAAACCCAAAAAAGAGTCACTGCAATAGCTCATATTTCCTGTGGAAATTCGCTAATAATTTTCCAAATCAATAAGCTCAAAATTGAAACGAATGTACGCATCCACACTGAGTAAAAATGTATTTATGCTCTAATCATTTAAAAATGTGTTATTGTTCCAAAAACCCACGGTTAATGTAATAATTAAAATCAACAATAAACTATATTATTATTTTTTTCCCGCTTACACACTTCCTCAGCAAGGGATATTTAATTAAATTACAAGTGAAAAAACATAGACCAAGACCGGAAGTTGAACCCGGGACCTTCAGGTTTCCGTCCTGAAAAAACCGTACAAGTGAGATAACATCGACCAATATCGGTAGATATCAGGATAGCTCAGATGGTAGAGCATCAGGACGGAAACCTGAAGGTCCCGGGTTCAACTCCCGGTCTTGGTCTATGTTTTTTCACTTGTAATTTAATTTAATAAACTATACATGGTTTGATCATTCCGTTTGATTCTTCTCAGGAAGATAATCTTGTAAAATAAAGACTTTAAATAACTTCAACCTTTTTATTCAACTGGTCAACGTCGTTTTGTTTTTAAGATATTATTCCTTTTAACTATCATTTAAACTAACCGTAAGATCTAAATTTCTTGCAAACATTTATGGGTTTTCTCCATGAATGTAAGTACATAAACATGTTATCATATATTTAAAAGTCACGTTTCCTCTTGTACTGACTGTTGTACGACTGTGATGCAACAACGAGAACACTTTATACTAATAAACTCATTTCAATAATACATTTCGTCGGTTTATTAAAAAAAGTCAGTAAGTAACATTTTCAAGATTTTGAAATAATCAATTTTAAAATTTGAGACTTGCATGATAAATCAGGTATCACAAAATATTAGCATTTGAGTTAATGTTAGGTTACTAACTTACTCTTCAGCAACATTTTATTTATATATCTTTTTAAATATAAAATTGCTTTCATCGATAATTTGAACACAAAGCATGTTTTGCATATTGTTTCTTTGTTCTGACCAGTGTAGCAGGTGTGTTTGTCCTCAGGGAAATCATTGCATAAAAAAATTACAAATATCGCTCCATTGAAAAGTAAAAATTGATATTCATATCCGAGGTTTGTTTCTACCAACTTAATTAAAAAAGTTCCGGCC
>JAGFPH010004395.1:56345-80993 GCA_018207615.1 Philaenus spumarius | reverse complement strand
TAATATTCATAAAAGAAACACGGAAATAATAAAATTAAATGTATAATAATTTCAACAATAATTGTTGATTTCTGAATTTACAAAATTTACCTTATTTAAAAAATATATTTATGGGTCATTCCATAGTTTCGGGTGTTACATTTGCATAACTTAAAGTGCTCAAATATAATTCAATAAAATAGTATTCATTAAATTTTAGGGTAAAAACAGTTTGGTCTTTCATATTATATCACTGTTGGTACGCTAACATTAAAGTTTGTGAATATAGTTTAACTATGTATTAATTTAAAAAGCACTGTTACGGGTGTTACGTAAAATGAACCTAGTCCTTTTCAGAAGGTAATGAAATTTGAAATTTCTGTGAATTAATGGGGTTATTATTCTCATAAAGTTATTGTTTAAGGAGCACACCACAAATTGTGCTATGAAAAGTTCATTTGAATTTTCTGGGTTCATAATTAATTAAAAAAAATTATTATAGACTGTTACGGGTGTTACAAGAAATGTTACGGGTGTTACATAGACCAACTATTAAAGAGATTCTGAAAGTATATTCCTGTTTTTCCAGTAATAAAACATAATTTATCCACAGACTATTTTAACCCAAAGGATAAAATAAATCAATCAAGTTGAGACAAAATCTATTTATTGAATAAAAAAATAAGTTTCAGCTAACAAACTAAAAGGGCTGATAAGTTAAAACATTACTGGCTACTTGGCTTTTGCAACTTCAGTTTAAAATAGGAACAATATTGAATTAATATCTAGACTATAACTATCAAAATTTTTTAAAAAAGTAGTTAACTACACATCTTTTTCAACAACATCCAACTCACAACTACATTCATATATAAGCGGTTACCTTTAGGTTTAATTTCAGGCGCTGTTAACCTTATAGCCATCTGACTAATTTCACGAAGCAAATATCATTTTCATCTAGTTTGAAAACGAATTTACTTTTCCCTACACACTTGAAACACATAATTTTGACATCCTCCTCTTCATTGGTCTCACTCTGGCAGATTCCCAAACAACGATACTGTGTTTTAAATGAAGCCGGTTTCTTTTTATCACTTGGAACATCAACTAAAACAAACAATCCTGATTTTACGTCCGACTTTTCAAGCTTACTGGTTAGGCATAACAGGCTAGCATCATCAACATTGTCTTTTGGATCTGAGTCCATTTTACAATCAGAATCATCAGAACTACACACTTCATTGTATCGTAAACGTTTCTTTACTTGTAACTTTTGGGCTTTATCTTCTTCAGTAAAAAATACTGGCACCCTTGTCATTAAAGAAGTTGCTGTTTTTGAAATAAGCAAATCAGTAGTGTTATAAGGCTGAAATTGATGGCAGCTTTGGATTTGTGGGATTGTTTGTACATTTTTCCATCTTTCATCCAAAAACAGAATGTTACTCTCCACTCTACTCTTATCAACCACAATACTTTTACTTTGGAATATCTGTTGTGATAGTTTTAAGAAAATTCCACACAGAATATTTGATGCTATTGGTCATTACTGATGATGGAGTAGTACTTCATATCATTGTTTGCATACAAAATGCAAAAAGTACATATTGTGACCTGAGAATGTGCCCAGTATGCACTTTGAATATCATCTTGAGAAACTAACGCATAATTCTCTGCAAAGTCCATTTTTATGACACATTCCTCGACTTCAAGGTTTTTTCTTTTCTTGGAAGAAGTAACTTTGTTTGGTTTTTACATAGCAGTTTTTTTTAACTGAAGCAGTTTGTTGGCTAATCCTTCTAAGGCCAAATCACAAACTGTACCCAATTGTTCATTAAGGCAAGGACGGCGGTTTTCGCCATCTTCCGATTGTTTCCAAACAATTTTTGTGGATAATTCAAAACCTAGAGGAATAAAATACCCCTAGAAGATGTTCAACTATATACTTAGAGATGAAGGTGACATAAAACCTCTTTAATTTATGTTACAGGTGTTACAGATATGGGGAGTAACAGCTAGAAGAAGGTAAAACAATATTTTAAACCATTAAATAATGTTACTGAATGATATGAACATAACCTGACTTCTACAAAGGATATTTGTATTGTTTTTAAATTGCTGGATCACAAATTGAACTTATTGTATATTTTTGTTACGGGTGTTACAAACTGGACATACACGAAAAAAACATAAAAAATAGAGAAACATGATTAACTTATCTCAACTAAAAATTAGCACTGAGCTATACAAATGTTGACTTTATATTTATTCAAAATGCAGAACAATCAGCTGATTTGAACAATAAAAACAAGTCATATGGAAATACCGAAAAAATAAACATGTCTGGATTCCCAAAGAGCAGTAACTAAAGTCATTCATCAATGATAGAATACCTTTTTTTCATAACTATACTTGTTTCACTGTAAACATATGCACTTTTAACTTATTATTTTTAGTATTATAACTTTAAAATTTATTAATTTTTTTTTTTTTTTTTTTTTGCTGGAGGCACTTTTACATGGAATGGCCCTTATATGGTATAACACGAACTTAAACTTTTGGAATGCAAGCTGTTCGCTTTATAATGTTATTACACATTATATTATATAGTGACGAGGGTTATTCAATTTACTCAACAGACAGATTTAAACACTGACAACCCATAACGTGGCATTTTTTTATAAAGAGTGTTCCAAAGAATAGGAAGAAAAGAATAGACAATGGAAAGAAGAAATGTGGTAATTTTTTAATGTCTTTTTATGATTAGTAACTACTTTTACAAATTTTCAATACCACTCCCTCCCCCGTGGGGGTCTTGTGGGGGCAGCTCAAATTTCTTAAAAGTAAACATAGGGCTAAACATAGGTAAACAAGTTTTTGACTACCATTTTGGATAGGGTTGTCATACATTATTTGCTTGGAATCAAAATGTTTGTGATTTAAGGACAAACATATAGTATCACAAACCCTATGTTTACATTTAAGAAATATTAGCCCCCCCCCCCCCACAGGACCCTCCAGTGGTGGGAGGGGGTGATCTTGAACGTTTGTAAAAGCAGTTACTTATCATATAAAGACGTTCAAAATTGTTGCCTTTCTGCTTTCCGTTGTCTAAAAGTTACGGACGGGGTCCCATACGTTTTGAACACCCTGTATAACTTTTGTATAAGCTGAAAAGGAATTATTAAAGTTTTATATTTTTTTCTTTTTTGTTAGAGGTTTAATTAAAATCAAAAACCTGAGCAGTCATTATCGCTTGAAGACCAGAGAGCGTTTACTTATAAATTAATTCATTTGAGAAACTTACATATGCTCAAAAGTTTAACATATAATTTACAAAAACTATTAAAACTAGATAGCATAGTAATAATATTTCTGTTAACATTATTAATAACAACTTGTTACAGGAGGCTGTAAGGTGGCTCTGTCACACAACTGTGAATAAAACTAATTAAAACTTCATAAAACATTATAAATCTTAACATAGCATTTGTGATAAATACAAAATATAGTTAGCACAAGACGAGAATGCTAACACCATATCAATTGTATGGGTACATAACCCATCAACGTCTGGAAGCCATAGTTAATTCGTGATCGAACAAGGGTTCGGTAAAATCGCAGTATGCAGGCCCTAACGGCTCCCCAAAGAGAACCGCTTGGAACCAATAACATATCTAGAATCTTGATACGATGTTACTTCAAATATGTCACTTGCGGGTTCCAAGAGAGCCTGAGAAGAATATGAGTTTAGGAATGTAACGTGTACATGCAATGCATACATGCATATTGTGTGTGTTGAATGAACGTGTTGGGCGTTGTTTGACTTAAGAACCACGACAGACGCCAAACCCCTCTTAGTAGGGGCAGCTATTATTAATTATAAGAATTTTCTTAAAAGTCGGGTTTGTTATCAAAATAAGCTGAATGAAAATGTTAACTGTTTTTACTTATAGACTATAAAAACGACAAACCCTGTCTGTTCAAAAACTATGTGGGACAGAAGGCCAACATTTTTTGAATAATGAAAAATAATTTTTAGCAGATCATTCAATTTAAAAAAAAATTAAGAGCGATGTTTGATTTTTCTAAAGAAACCTCATCAAGTTCTCAATACAAATCTTTTATTTCTGTGACATTCAAAGACTTGATAATATTCATTGTTGCTAGCCTTAGATATTTCATAACATATTTTTAACTCTGCGTCAATTGTAGTCTTTGTTACTTGTTTGTAGTTGTTTTACTTCACCTTCACGTGGCTACATGTTTCGTTGCCACAGACAGCATCATCAGGCCAGCTATTGATATCCTTTTAAAAACTCAATTGTACATACTCAAATAAGGTTGTTTATAGTATAATAAGGTATTCAAGACCTTATTTATTGTCGCTTGAATTGTTACAGTTAATAAAGAAACCCATAAAACCTTCAACATATATCTATTGATGTTCTCACTCTCTATTTACGGTATTTAATGTAAAATCATAAACTCACAACACTACCAAGACAACAATGAACGTCCACAACGCAACATAAAATATTAAAATGCTTTAACTAAATAACTTTTAAACTAACCTTGCGCAACAAATAGTTTATCCTAAACCCACTTGTTTATCCTTTACTGTAGGAGAGAAAATAATTGGAGGAAAGTAAAATAAATATTAAAATAATGAACTGTGCAGCAAGAGGATACAGACTAGACACATTTCTAGGAATGTCTTGTCTTTGTTTTCTTCAGCCAAACGCAAATGCCTTGAGACAATAAGTTCGAAAAAGTGGATATAGGTGACTTCATATTCCAAGAAAACATTTAACGTTCGCAGTTCTACATCGACACATTAAAACGTCTCAGCTGAAGAACATTTAGTTTAAACCTACAAATAGTTTAATTAAATGACAGATAAAAAGTTGAATAGTTTAATTAAATAACAGATAAAAGTTCAATAGTTTAATTAAATAACAGATAAAAAGTTCAATAGTTTAATTAAATAACAAGATAAAAAGTTCAATAGTTTAATTAAATAACAGATAAAAAGTTTAATTAAATAACAGATAAAAATTAAAATAATTTAAATAAATAACAGATAAAAGTTCAATAGTTTAATTAAATAACAGATAAAAAGTTCAACAGTTTAATTAAATAACAGATAAAAGTTCAATAGTTTAATTAAATAACGGATAAAAAGTTCAATAGTTTAATTAAATAACAGATAAAAAGTTTAACCTATCCTCGCTTGTTTATCCTGGAAATATAATTATCATTCTTAGAACATGAGCTCAATTACAGATTTCGTTAAGAAACGTTCTTCAAGTTGGCAGTATTATAACCACGGTTGTTATAAAAGCTGTCCTATACAAAAAAAAAAAAAAACTAAACACTTATTTGTCCATTTTGTAATTCGATTTAGTTTTGGAGAAGCAGCAGTTATATCATAACAATATAAGAATTGTTTTTATTACATTTAATAAACCTAGTAATTAAGGGATGGATTTTAAATTTAAAGCTTTATTTAAACAAATATAAAATACGCTTTCCGTCCACTTCCAATCCAACACTTTGTTTGACAGTATACTTAGAGCCGAACCACTTCAATCTCCAAAATAAATAAAACTACAAAAGGCTAACAAATCAGTTAAGTTGATATAAGGACGGGCCAGAGTGCAGTGGGCGATTTCCTCAATTAAACGAAAATACATCTACATATTTACGGTGTATGTTTTTTGTGGGTTAACGTTTGTGGAGTGTTTATGTGTAATTTATAGTTTTCTTTCGCGCATTAAACAAATGCAAATCATTTTTAAATTTGTATAAACGGTTTGAAAATGCCTGAAAAATAGGCGAAACGTTCGTCACCGAATAGAGAGTGATCGCAATAAGACTGCGAGCAGTACAAGTAATTGTGTAAATATATCCAGTCCAGTAAGAAAAAAAAAATCAACTATAAAATACACTTGTTTGAAAAAGAACAATGGCGAAATTACATTATAATAATGCAACTGTTTTTACGATAGTGTTTCGATTCAAAGCCATGAAAACATTCGCTGTGTAAATAAAGCAGGTATCTTTATAATTTGACAACAGTGCCACAACACCACATTAGACTGTAAACATATTTAGTTTTAAATGTGTCGACCTAACCTTGAGCCAACTTCTATTTGTGCAGACGCTGTGACTCACAAAAATAATACACGTGTATCTACGATCTGTGAGTTACGTTATACACTGTATTGTCTCTCTGTATGTTGAATAAAATTTTAGGCTAAATCCTTTACTGAAGTTGTTAATCTACTTCTATAAAAGCGAGCGTACGTCCGTGTGTAACAATATAATATAACAGCTGATTTCACCCCTCATCTGTAGTACTTAAACAAAACCATGTAATTTTTTTTATGTTAATCTATATACTTGAATGTACTTATAAAAAAAAATCAGCCGTATTGTAAATTACTGGAACTTTTGGTCTAAAATTACCTCTACCAATTTTATACTTATAATCGGTAACGCTGCTAAATAAATCTGACTAGATTCTGTAAATACACAAACTTGCATCAAAGCGTGTTAAAGATGTAGCAATAAATTTCAGAAGGAAGTATAACTCATATTGCTTGTCATGATCTCTAAATGGAATCTTTCCGCACTCGTGAATAATTTTATAATAAATCTCACACGAAAACGGAAATTATTTTTTAAACCAAACCTGTGTAAGATCAAATTAGCATATTTTTTGCATTTGTAAAAGCCAAGAAATAGTCGTACATATTTTACAATATTACTGCATGATATACTGGTATGAAAAAAATCATAAGTAGCGCGTGCGCGATTGTGTAGGCAAAAAATGACTGGAAGGAAATATTGACTTTAGAGTTACAAATAACATATGCTTATTGGGCCGTAATGAAGTTGTAAAGAAACATTTTAATAAGACACTGAGACGAGACGACGTACGATATTAATAGAAGGAAATATGAAGCTAGGGAAATGAGAGATCGATGTGACTGAATAGGTTCTGTCAAATATTATAGCTAAATTAAAAGAGACAATGTTACATTTTGTCTTGCTTCCAATTACAAATCTCGCCTTGTTTAAGCCTAGGCTTTGTCACATCCTAAGCTGTTTGCTTATCTCCGCTGTAAATAACGCACAGGCTTGATAAATTGGAGTTTTGACAATTCTTTCCGACTGTGCGACATTGAACCATTCTGTTTGTCGAATAGTATAAATAGTAATAATAATGGCAATGCTGTATTTCAAATAAAAGTATACAAACACTTGTGCATGCAAGCATTGAATGGCTCTGGTCGTTTTGACCGACAGCCAGGTTGGTAACATCCATTATTTAAACTTGCATATTTACATTCTTATTTTTATCATAATTAAATAAACATATTGAATCACCGTAATTCATTTTACATACTATACAAAACGTCAACACACACACCCAATTACACACCCCCACACACAAATTACAGAATATTCAATATAGAAACCTAAACAAAAGCAAACGGAATATCAATTGACATACACTCTACTAAATACATAAACAAATAAATATAAACATTAAAACAAAACATACACATGAATAACTACAGTAATTACAAATTCATACAACATATCTTCCTGATCAGCCTGAGCATTATGTTTGTCCTACCTGTGTATTCTTCAGACAAACCATTTTAGTAATTAAACTCTTTTATCAGCTTCCACCTATACTTCCAGGCTGCTTGACAATATCTTGCTAACCTTTCCCAATCACGGCCATTGGTAAAATTCCTCTCGGGACAGCTCAAGTTTATTAAAATAACCTTGCCGAACACCTTTTAAAATCGGACACTTCCCTACGAAATGAAATATGTCTTCTACACTCATTAAATTACAAAAGGAACAGTTATAATTTATCCCCTCCACCCAAGGTTTGTAGTTTAGATGTAATAATTCCCCTCTGCATTTTAAAACCAATTTAATTGCGGTGGTAGTGCGAAATTTTTTTAAATAACTCATATCCCTAAGTTCCAAATTTAAAGTTCTATAGGCACTGGGAAAGTATAAATACACAATTATAAATACAGCTTCTTTTTGGAAGCGATATAAATTGAGAACGTTGGAAATTACGAGCCATTCAAAGTATGTATTATTTCCTAAAACTAATTTAAAAGAATTTAACACATTAAATCAATGGCATTTCATCAATTAAAAAGTTTAGTATTCGTAGTAATTAAATTGTTTTATAGCTTCAGTAATCATAAGTTATTGTAGATAAACTACAACCTAGTTTTATACTATTGCAACTATTACAGACATTATTTATAATTAATCTCAAACTTAACGCTATAGAGACGCCGTAGCTTCTGACTAGAGCAGGTGGCACGCTCAACGTCCTCACATATTAACCCTTTCAATTGGCAATTTATATGGTGTGATTTACCCAATTTTTTAAAACATGTTCTAGTCTTTCATTTGTCAGTATGTTTTATTAAAAGGGTAGCATATTGCTTTAAATTAATTACTTAACTTAATAAGAACTGATCGAAGTTATTATTATAAACCTATCACACATACAAATTAGACAGATTCAAACTTAAGAGCATCCAAGCAAACTTCCTATAACCACTCCTAGATGGTGCTGATAAACTATCTTTTACTTAACTGATAGTTTTGTTAATTTGTCAGTTTTCTTTAATCAAGACGTAGCCTAGTGGATAACGTTGCGACTTCCTGATCTGAAGATGCTGGGTTCGAACCTAGGATAGGGAGACCAGATATCTAATCATATCTGTGGTTTGAGGGTAGGAGGGCGGAAGTAAAGCAAACTGTGGTTGGCTCGCTTCCAAGCTGACGGGATATGACTAGATATCTGGTCTCCGGATGGGGCTGTTTTGCATAATTTTACTAAGGTATTTAAATATGTATATATATATATTTACTAAAAAAAAACCAGTAAAAAAATAAAAAAATATTTTTTACCTTAGTTAACCTTAGTTAATCACAAAAATAAAGAAATATATAGTTTTTTTTCGAATTTTATTATTTCTTGGTCCTCAAAGGGTTAAATTAAAAACAATAATACTACAAATGTAAAACGCCAAAGGTATCTGTTGAGCAATTATATTAAAAAATTATCAATTGAATCAATTTCTGATTGTGCAAAGGTCAAATGCAACCGCATCCTTTTATACGTTGTAGCGTGCATTTCAATCGCTTCCGGGAATTTCTTTCAACGAAATGACTGCAAACAAATTACCTACAATAACTAATAATTTGTTCTCTTGAAGGAATTACTAGCCTTGTTACGTGTGCAGGATAACATTTGTTGGCGTTTATTTTTGGCTACTGTAAGGCTAAATTAAGGCAAATTTAATGTGCGTAGAAAACTTATTAAATGTCAGATAAGTTACTCAAGGTCTTATATTTATTTAAAAAAATATTTAGACTTACTAAATGTTGATCTCTAAGTTAAATATAAGTAATTCAATCACGCCGCTGAACCCTTGACGTGAGTTGAGCGAATTTCCAAAATTAAGTTTAAAAGTGTTATTGTTTCAACTAGTATTGAAATTGGTCTACTCATGAATGCCTGAGAGTACGAATTATCGTATATTAGTAGAATTTGTTCTCTCAGCCACCTGCCCCGGCGCACGCCACACTTTGCAGCTTGTGGTCTCGGATTATGAATTGAACTTTGCGATGTTCAACTTAGCGCCCTCAGATAATGGGCTGCTCGTAGAGGAGAAACTCGCTTTTTATTCTTCAGTTTTAGAACTTGTACGGTATTTTACGTTTGTATCGATTTTGAGGGAACCAAACTAGATATAAGGTCGTGTATAACAACACAATGAGAAAAAATATCTCCGATATTTATATCCAGTTAAAAAAGTGATTCCGGTTGTTGGCTTTTCGGCTTTATTCTGGGGGCCAAGATTGGTGCTCATTTACTACTCCCAACCTTAGATCTCACCATAATTCACCTTGGCTCACTGCAATAGCTCCTCTTTCTTATGGAAATTCGCTAGTAATTTATCTCACAGCATTTGTCATACAAGTCATTGGTCTAACCTATCTTGGGATGGTCAAACATTCGATAAGCGCAGCCCATAATACGAGGCAGCAAGGTCGAGCTGCAAACTCACAGCAAGGTCGATCTGCAAACTCACAGCAAGGTCGAGCTGCAAACTCACAGCAAGGTCGAGCTGCAAACTCACAAAGTGAGATTATCCGCTGCGAGCCGAACGAAGCAGCGCGAACGTCGGGGCTGTAGACTGGGGTACAAAGAAATTCTACTAATATATTTCAGCTCTATTCAGTGCCTTCTTGATCAATTTTCCTAAAATATAACACATTAATTTTGGAGATTCACTCAACTCAAGTCAGCGGTTCAGCTGCGTGGTCGAATTATTTGTCTTTGTCGCAATAGAGTTACATCCTAATTTACGTTCGATAAATGGATCGCCTTTTCTGAGGAAGCATTTTGTGATTTTTTTTGTGAGTTCTTTATGGCAATTGGACTTCTTAATGGAAACTTGCTAAATTTGAAAGCTTTTTTTTGTAAAACACAATATAACGTTTTCGTTGGTTAGAGAAGAAAAGGTTTCCAAATAGGATAATAATAATAAAAATAAATAATTTTTAGAAATTAGCTTAGAAGGACATGAATGTCTTACATTTGTTTAAGATATATTATAAAACTATCCACTTATTTCATTTAGTTAACATGGCAAGCAAGTTGTATATTGCAAGTTTTATGTATGAGTTATATTGCGTTCATTTACCATGACATTTATTGATACTTCTATTTGATGATTTGGTACAAGGTTGTATATTATTCACATGATGAAATCAGATTTATTTTGTAGCGCAACTTAAAACGAAGTTTAAAATCGTCTTCAAGTGTTGATGTATCATATTCTAAGTAAACAAAGGAATTTAAGACATTTTGAAAGTCGGTCATAGATATAACGATGTCAGAAAATAACGATATGTTAAGCAATATGTTTAGAGGACTTTCTGTCTGGGTCACATCTATTTAATCATTGTTAATTTCAATTGTGGTGAGTGAAATACATTCTTATATTACTATTTTCATAATCTATACTAATATTATAAAGAGGTGAAATTTGTTTGTTTGTATGTAGGGGGTAGTCTCTGGAACTACTGAACCGATTTAAAAAGTAATTTTACTAATAAAAAGCTTCACTAACCCTGAGTAACATAGGCTATAAATTCATTTTGATAAAAACATTTTTTATTTAAATATTTGTAAATTTAGTCGGAATAATTCTTAGATTAGGCCTAGACTGATAAACCAACACGTATTTCTTGAATGTATTTACATTCATTACTATAGCAACCAATAACATAAAATAACAGATTAAGTAGCTGTTTGCTCTAATATTTCCATTAAAACCCGATTTCAAACTTTGAAGCAATTATTTGTATGTCTAACTTTTATATTAGGTTTTTATTAAAGTTTAGACCTGAGCCTTGTCGGTTCTTTTAACCTTTATTAAAACTGCTGTTATAAAATTTACGAAATAATTTGATTCGAACATTTAACATTATTTACCATCCTTAGCTTTGGGGTTGTTATTAATCATACACCTTTATTATAAAGAAAACATGACATGATTATGTGAATAGAAGGTACCTAGCACGCAGGGGTTTCCCCTAGTAGGTTTTATAACATTAATACTGTTAATAACATTAATACGTTTTGATAAGTGTTCTAATCAAAGCTTTAAAGCTGTTACTCAAGCAATTTAATACAATCCATTATTGAAATGTTCAGGAATAAAACCATTTAAATTGAATAAATGGTTGATACATCACGTACTGGATTTAATTGAACAATTATTTTAAGAGACATTTACTGAAAGGATTAAATAAATAATAACCCGTTTTATGCACACAAGCAAACATTTTATGTCCATTTATAAACACCAGCAGTCGCTTTCAAAAGTCTAAGAAAAATTGGGTTGTTTGTTTTGCAATCTGGGTTATGCTTGAACTGCTTTAAACACTATATCATTGACCTAAACATCGAACATTAAAGTACTGCTTTACGTACATGGTTGATTTCAATGTTGTTTACAAGCAAACCATTTACAGAATTTAAAGGTGGAAAAGACGAGTTAACAATCTCTACTTTCTATCTATATGTAAGTTTTTAATTATGTGTTGTAGACAATAATTTTTTATTGAATTCTCCTTTATAATAACATACTTATTTTTGTTGTGGCCCGGCCCCAGGTTCAGGTTACAACAGCAGTGTCCTGGAAATGTTGCGCCTTTGGTCCTCTTGCTGACGTACGTGCTGCGCTGTCACGATGGTGGAAGAAGGTACGTCAAAGGAGTTGGCAACACGAGAATAGTTTAAATGTCTTTGTTGAACCATTCTCTCGGCTGGTCCGAAGTTATAACTAAACTAAATTCATAAGGCAAAAGCAAGAATAGCTCCCCTAAAAAATGAGTCTAACCTCGGACGGGTTTGCTCCCAGAGCATGGTTACTAACATACAAACTTAATCTTGAACATTCAGCCTCAACCTGGCTCTCCCCTCCCTTTAACTATAAACTGTGACATCAGCTACTGTTTGTGTGCAAGCCATTATTTATTAGCACGACCACTATCAACACAGATCCAGGGTAGACTTTGATTATTACTTAATTATGGAAGGTGGAAGATACCTGTCACACTTGTCAAAATCATTGTCTCAAATTTAACTAGACTTCTATTAGCTGGATTTAATCTGATTACAAATTACGTCATGTCCGATCAAAAACAAGGAAATTTTCAATTATCCTATAAAATATAACAAAATCCTTTACAAATTACCTTGACATTAGAGGAAACAAATTTCTTTAAAATCGAAGACTTTTAAGTTTTTTTAGTCCAAGCAATTGCAAGAAACGGAAACGTTATTTATTTAAATGTATGTCAAATATTATAAAAGTATAATTTGTTAATATTGTAAAACATTTTTTAAACAATATGTAAAACAGATTAAGTGCAATTGTTTTCTTTTTATATTTAAGGCGAACGACCTTCGTGGTCATTATTGCGTTTGTGCTAAAGTCACGACTAAAGGACATGACTAAAGTTACTCAACAATAATAAAAGGATTGAATAAAAAAGCAACAATTATAACAAATGTATAACCGTTGCGTTTAAAAATTATTACAATAGAAAGAACATATTTTAAATTATAAGAGTAGTGTGAAATCTTAAAACTACAAGAAAAAACTAAAAGTAACATTAACTTAAAATTAATAGATAATAAACTTTAGAACAAAATAAAATAAACCCCCAAAAAGTGAAACTTTCAATAGTAAGCATAAGAACATAAAAAATACAAGTAACAAAACAAAAACACAATTAGAGTAACAAAACAAAAACAAAATTAGAGTAACAAAACAAAAACACAATTAAAGTAACAAAACAAAAACACAATTAGAGTAACAAAACAAAAACACAATTAGAGTAACAAAACAAAAACACAATTGAAGTAACTCCTGCAAAATAAATAACGTGGAGGTTATATTGTAAGAAATGTTTTTATGGGCGTGTGTGTAATATCGTATATATAACCTTTGCCTTAGCGAGCAGGGGAAGAGCCAAGTGTTTTCAAAGTAATAAAAGTGTTCTTCTACCTATTTTTTTGTGGCTCTTAATATTATTTTAAAATGTAAGATCTACATTTATAACAATTAAGGCGTTATTAAGTGTTTACTGTATTTCCACAATTTCAATACTAACTACTTTCACCTATCCAATCGTGTTTATCAAGTCAGTATGAGTGGATCAGTTGTTTCAGACATTTCAGCAAATTAATGACTTTGACGACTAGGAGGGGGCATCGAGTGTAGTAGAGTATAATATTATATTAATTCTATGTTGTATATTATACGAATTTCCCTGCGTTTAACATCGATTTATAAATAAACAGAGGTACTAGGAAATGGTTTAATCACTTTATAATTCAAATTGAGTACACATGAGTATTTTAATTATTTCGGGGTTCAATGTTTATAAATTTGCCAGTGATTTGATGAGTGATTCGTATGGAATGATTGATGGATGCTTACAATTTTGAACTTACGCTAAAATGTTCTATTTAAAATAAGATAGTCCTTTGATCAGTTTTGAGATTGAGGAAGCGAATGATATTATTTGGTGGGTAATTTTAAAGAGGTATACAATTTATAATAGAGAGCCTGCAGATCTGATGTGTTGTAATGAATAACTGTAGTTGACGGTGGATATTATAATTTGATATATTTATTTTTGTAATACTGTACTTGCTACAGCGGAACCTCAATAAATCGAACTTCAATAATTCGAAATCCTTGATAAATCGAATTTTTTTTATTCCCCTTGAACTTCCCTATCTTTTGCGATGTTAATTTTACCTATACAAATCGAATATTTCACGAGAAACACCTTGATTAATCGAAGTTTTACGGTATTTTACGTCGTTAAAGTACTTCTATAAATAGAAATAGTGCAACCGCCGCACCTCTACAAGTCGAATTAAAGGCAAGAAACCCTCTATTAATCAAAGTTGTATGAAATTTGTTATGATTCAAAACATCGATACTGTATTTTAGGGCACCGTATTTCGACAGGAAATACCAATCCTTTATTCTGTTCAACTTCCTCTCCTGTTGCGATCCATCCCAGTCTTGAGCCAGCAGTAGAGTAGGTTCAATAAAGAAGCAGTTTGAAATTAAAACTAACTACTTCTCCCATTTTAAACTACATATTAAATTTTATAATTGCATTACTAACCATTACAATATAGTACTGAAATTAATAGTAATGCAAAATATACAAAACACCGTATTTTAAAAGGCAATCAATTCTCCTAATATTTATTGCTTGCACTGAATTTAACCTCTATAAATCGAAAATTGGGGTGGATAAACCTTGATAAATCGATCCTTTATTATTCGAAATACTCGATAGTTCGAAATTTCCCCGTTCCCCGTGGGTTTCGATTTATTGAAGTTCCACTGTATTATTTATTGGTGTAACACATTATTTCTTCTTGTTGCCTAATCTAGTAGATTTTTGTGGTATATTTTAAATTGCCTGCCATAAAATAAATAATGAACTGTCTTCAAACAAAGCTAGGAACAAACTCTCACAATTAACTCCCCTCTTAATCTCTCTACTCCAACAATGCTTCCTCTTCTCCCTCCTAAACGTTATTCTTTCCTTTTACATTGTGTTGGCCTACACTTAAGCCTATACGAATTTTACAAACATGATGAGATCTTATAACTAATGTTTTGAAATGGTATATGAGTACAATGGGCTATGTGTTTCTTTTTTATTATTATGAGTATCAGGGTCTGATGGCTTATGAGATGATCCCTGATATGATGTACCAACTGCTTATGAATAAAACGAATTTTCGGTATCTTTACAAGAGTTCAAACTTGTAATACCTTCCACTTAATATAATTAATATTAAGGCTTTATACTAATTTATAAAATTTCCTATGGTTAAAAGTCTAGCAGAAAAGTAGATTTTTCTTCGCCAATTATTTAATGATTTATTTTTATCCTCTCCCTTTCAAAACATGACAAGTGTTTCAATTTAAGTAAACGCTACATAAACGGAAAACATCGTCCAAAACACACTTCTCTGCGTTATTTGCAATACAGCTACGCGTACAGCGTGGGTTGAAACATTGGTCTAGGCCAAATTAAAACAAGAATAACAACTTGTTGATACCATCTATGCAACTTTGACACTCTATTTCATTTCTTCTTAGCGGGTTGTAAACACATAATTAAGTTCCTGGGACAAATGGCAGTAGTCAGTGACTTCGTCTTATTGAACTTTTTATAAAGTCAATATAATAGATTGATCCACATCACCAGAACCCAATGATATTGTTTTCATTTTAAAAAGTTTAAAAGTTGTTTGAAATGTACCCTTTATGATTTGCATTGGAAGAATCTTACAGAAATACGCTTTTCTCTACGTACGGGTTCATAGCCAATGAGCACCGATCATAGTCCCTGGAATATGTTTTGTTGTACCGTTACAAATTATATATGTGTTCGCACTCTAACGTCCGTCTTTTTCGGCTGATTTGGTCCAATGTTTCTTACACAGCCAATGCTGGTTTCCTAAGCAGCTCGGACGAGTTCGTTAGCCAAAAATGTCCAACACGCTGAAGCACGTTTTTGACCAGAAATAATTTTTGTTTTAAATTTTTCATACTAGAATGGACCTTTTATGGAGGGTTTTATTTTTAGCTTTAGCCGGTTTGGTTCCCCAAAAACCGATCAAAACGTAAAATACCATAAAACTATCCGGTTGAAATTTTGGTGTGGGAGCGAAACGAAGCATTCCCTAATTCCAGGTGGAAAGGTCGAGGTGAAAACTCCCAAACCGAACGAACTTTTTCCGCTGCGAGCTGAACAAAGCAGCGCGTGGCCCGGTTCTGGTTGCTTGGGTGCAAACAAATTATACTAATTTTTTTCGTTCCCAAAGGCAGATATTCAACACCTTCCTGAGTAGACCAATTTCACAAATAGTTGCTTGAAACCTTAAAACATATAAATTTAATTTTGGAAATTCGCTCAACTCACGATAGCGGTTTACCTACATGATGAATATTTTTTGTATTTTGATTATCTCTAGCCTTCCGATACCGGATATGATGTGTAGTAATTAAAGAGAAGTATTTATTTACTTAAGTATTGTAAATTACAAATTGAATACAAATACTATATGAGACAAAGTATAAACAACTAATACACTGTTTAGTTATGGTACACTTGGCTGGAATTCGGTTAAAACTAATTAGTTATGAATAACAAAACATTTTACCTTCCACTTTATCAGCCTCTGTACAGTTGTACGCCGCAACAATGAGGAAGTTGACCGGAAGTAGAGTGCATATTTGTAGAACAGCTGTGATCTTCATTGCAGGTTCTCACTTACGGAGATTCACTTCCGATTTATAATAAGACCTGTTATACATACAAAACCAACTATACTATACTATTGTGTATCGTACATATATTGTACTATACTATAATATATTATTGTGTATCGTACATATGTTGTACTATACGTTACTATACTATACAATAGTACAACAGTGTATCGTACATATATTGTACTATACTTTACTATACTATTGTGTATCGTACACATATCGTACTGTACTATACTATATTGTATTGTACGTATTGACGTACAGTAATCTTTGTTATGCATTTTTAATCTACCCTGCCACACAACAATCATAAAGGAAATGAAACTAAATCTATATTAATAAATATTTAAGTTTACTTCTGATATGATGATACATGACAGGAAAAAACTCTAACATACAATATATGAAATGTTTTTATTAATTCAGACACGACCCAATGGTAGTTATGTACGAGTTATTGTATAATTAATGTAGTTCGTGCATCATTGAATAAAAGGATTATATTATTATGTAAGAATGTATGTTCGAGTTTCGTTTGATTAGAAATCGTTATTTTTAGAATTGTTTGTAATTATTTATTTAATAATATTACTTATTTCTACGTAGCCTAAGCATGTTGAGAATGTGATAATCACTTGTATTAACAGAAATATTTTCAAATATTCTATATTTTCCGTTAAACTGTGAAAAACACAAATCGATTGATTGTCCCAACCGTGTTATTTATACTAGTAAAGTCAGCGTGCCTTCATGAATATATAAGGCAATTTTTCTATAGTTTCAAATCTTCGAATTTCATAATCTGAATATATATTATTCATTATTATATATTATATTTTACAATACTAATTCACGTTTGGTATTACGTTGTTACGTAATACTGTTTCACGATATTAATTCTGTATAAATTGTTCTAAAGAAGTTTTAAGATATCCTATACTTTTGATATAATATGGATGCAAAATACTCTTTATTAGCGAATTTCCGTAGGAAAGATGAGCTATCGCAGTGAATCTTATGGTGGAACCTAAGATGGTTAACGAGCACCGATCATGGTACCCAGAACTATTGTTTGCGTGTCTTTGAAAATGTATAAAAGTATATATGTGTTCGTACCCAAATATCCAACAACACGGAAGCATTTTTTTAGATTTTCCGTACTTTAATGTACATTTTGTTTTTTGACACGACCTATTAGCCCAGCTGGTTTCCTCAAAATCGATCATAACGTAAAATACTTTAAACGTGGGAATTTGACCAAGGATTTTAGCTTCTGATCAGAGGTCGAAGCGATTATATATTTCGAAGCCGCAAGGTCGAGGTGCAATCTCCCAAAGCTGGGTTTTCCGCTGCGAGCGGAACGAAGGAAGCCTATGTGCAATAAACGTGATTCCTGTTGTTCGATTTTTTTTTTTGGTTAGCGAACTCGACCAAACGAGAAAACCAATGTGTGGACCCAATTTGAACCAAATCAGACTTCAAATGCTGCCATTAGATTGCGAACACGACACCCGAAAACGTGTTCTGGGGACCATCGTCTGTGCTCATTTAACACTCCCGACCTTAGGTCTCACCATAAGAGGCATTGCAATAGCTTATCTTTCCTATGGAAAGTCGCTAATAAGACCGGCATTAGTAAAAAATTAAAGTGTATACAAGCGATATTCTAGTGGCGCTCGACCGATGTATATCTTGTAATGTAATAGCATAGGCCAGCCTTCTCAAGGTTGGCTCCGCTCACTGAATTCGATGCTTATACTCGAGTGGTATTGCACACCATTAGGCGTCACAAAGATAGGTTACGCCGACGATCTTGCAGTAGTGGCTAAGGCCAAAAGCAAGGACGAACTGGAAGCCACCCATACTGAAACCATTGCGAGTACTAAGAAATGGCTGGGGAATAAGAAACTCAGCTTAGCGGCACAGAAGCTGTCCTATTAGTCCATAGGAAATGCGTCCGGGAGATAAGCATTGTTGTGGATGGTGTAGATATACCTTGTCAGAAATCCTTGAAGTATCTTGGCGTTGTTTTTGATAGGAGGAATGTCAATGACTGGACATGTTGAAGCAGCTGTTAGGAAGGCTGAAAAGACAGTAAAGGCCTTAGAGCGGTAATGAGTGCGGCATATTCCGACCTACTATATGGAGTTGTTGTCTGGAAGGATGCTCTTAAAGTTGCTAAATAAAGGAAAATGATGACGAGGCTGCAGAGAAGATTGGTTCTTTGAACTATTGGAGCTTACTATACAGTATCAACAAACTCGGTCATTTTACTAGATGGAGTACTTCCAGCGATCTTCTTGCTGAAGAGAGGTATATGAGATGTGGGCCACAAAGGATGGGCAGAGAGGATGCCAGGAGAAATATAATGGAACAGTGGCAAAAAAGGTAGATTTCTCCAAATGAAGGTTGGACAAGGAATCTGGTGCGTGAACTAGGAACATGGCCATCTAGACACATTGGTGAGGTGGGCCATTCGGGGCATGGCGAGTTTGGGAGCTACCTCCATAGATTCCACATTAGCGGCAACCCAGGATGCCTCTATTGTGTAATGGAAGATACTGTGGAGCACACTTTCCTCAGGTATGCTGGATGGGAATGTGATAAAGGTTGCAGTAGGGAGCATACCCGATATTGAAGATCTGGCCGAACTAATGTTAAGAAGTGAAGATGATTGGAGGGCGATTACCAAGTTTGTAAGATGTGTACTGTCACAAAAGATCACTGAGGCGATGTACATATACCACAATTGACATAATAACAATAACTGTGGGGGGGGGGGGGTTAGCCGCTAGGAGTCCGGCACTAGTAGGGTGTCTATGATGGATTTCCCCTCCCTCAGGCAAGTAATAGACCAAGTGGCCTAGCCTGAAATAATGTATCAAAAAAAGGTGACACAAAGATGATAATTAATAGAACTCTAATATTTTAAAGTTTTACATATTCAGGCTTTGGAAGTACCTAAGTAGTTTTACTGAACCAAGGTTGGCAAGACTCAATAAAAAGTAAAAGAGTTTTATTAAATATTATGTCTGTGTATCGTTCAAAAGACGTTCTCTTCGGAATTCAATCTCGGCTGACATCAAAGCTCAGGGCTTGGTTTTGTATATGTTTTCTTTTAGTGAAAAATATGTCACACTAGACACTTTCAGGGATAAGTAATTCTATTTTGTAAATTATATTTTTTCACCTCTGCAACTCATAAAGATCTTAACTTTATATATTTAGTTTATTGTTTGTTCGTCATACTTCGGTCCCTTAAAGGATACTATTTCGTATGACGTCTTAAAATAAATCAGCAGGAGGGTAAAATTATTTTTATTTTGCGTCTTATGTCTTTTTTAGATATTTATTTAAAAAATAATAATTTGGTTTAGATAGTATACCATAAGAGGTCTATTTCGTTTGAGTTAACGAATTGAGAACGTTATCTGAGAATTTGAGAACGAAATTCGTTTACAGAATTTTGATACATGAGCTATAAGTCTTTTAATACGAGTTTAAGTTTTCAATTGAACACTCTGTATATCTAAAGATGTATATATGTTTTCGCACTCTAACTGCCGAATTTTACGTCCGATTTGGTCCAAATTTGGTGCACAAGTTGTTGTTTTTTTTCTAAGTCGGACTAGTAAAAATGCAACAACAGCAAGTACGTTTTTTGACAGGAAGTAACCATTTTTTTAGATTGTTCTTAGTAAGATGCAACTTTTTAGGGACTTTTGTGTAGGAGAAAATTTTGCACATTTGTTTTTTTTACACGATCTTATTCTCCGCTTAGTTGCCCCGAAATCTATAAAAACGTAAAATACCATAAAAGTACCCGGTTCAAATCCACGTGAAGAATTTTACCTTAGTCGGAGCTTCTGACTCAACAATGACGGTCGGGATTCCAAATCGCGTAGCGAGATTGCCCGCTGCGAGCAAAGCAAAGCGACTGCAAGCCACCATATGCAAAAAACCGCATCTTTCTAAAAATTCTCGTTTAGCTAATAATAATAATAACTGATTTTTTTTTAAGTGTTTTTTGGACAAAACAGGGGTTGTTTTTCAAATTTTTCAAAATCTTTTTTCGTGCATCTAATTGACATGTTTGGTGCAAATTTGTTCGAAATCGATCGAACAGTTTTCTCTCTAGCTTTGTAAACATACAGACAGACATACGACATACAGACAGACATTTTGTAAGAACCACTTATTTGGACTCAGGGGGTCCTAAAAACGGATATTTCCACAAAAATCTCAACATCGATTATTTTTGCGATCACTATACTTTCTCTATAATATAGTATAGTGAGAAAATAAAACGCATGATTCGGTCAAAGTTTTCAAAAATACTATGCTCTGTCGATGTATTAACTGTTACAAATTAGTAAATTTTAAAAATTTTTGGGCCTATGAATAACATGAAGACTGGAATTTCCTATATTTTAAAATGTATCGACATCAAATGCCTAATCAGCTTTGAGGCTGTTTAACAGATTAAAAATAAATATCACAAAATCGTATGTGAAAGTAAACCAATTAAACACAATGTGTATGTCTTGTTGTAAGTAGTAATGTGTGTGTATGTTTAACTCGGGTTCGCGAAATACGTCAGACCCCTCCTAGTCGGCATTACTGAAGCTTCATTTAAAACAAACTGAGAGTTCGTAATACGTAATTCAAATTTGGTCCACAATCATGAAACTTTTCTAAAAAAATTTTTGTTAAAATTCATTACTCTTCGTCAAAAACTCGGAGTGTTCATGGTCTAAAAGTTTGTTAATTTTCGTCTAGACTTTGCTAATAATAAAGAAAAATCTTAGCTAAACTGAAGAGTAAAAAATATGGAGACATACCATGTAATCGTGCTGGCAGACTATTTTTGTAACGAAGTTCCTTAACGCGGTTTGCGGTAGAAGTTAACAAATAGAAAATGTAATGCGTAACGAAATAAACGTTACCAGAAACTGGCACATACTATCTCACAAACGTGTTTAAATTATTAACACGTTCACTGCTAAGGACGCACATGTGAGCTTGACCCTGAACACTATGAGAAGCTGCCGACGCACAGTGCATTGCACACTAACCCCCGTATTGGGAGAATTTTCAATACACAATGCATTGTGTGCTTCGCACGCCAACCCCCGTATTGGGAAAATTATCAATACACAATGCATTGCGTGCTTTGCATGCCAACCCCCGTATTTTGAGAATTTGTAATACCAGTGCATTGCGTGCTTCGTATGCCAACTTCCGTATTGACAATATTTTCAATACACAATGCATTGCGTGTTTTGCACGCCAACCCCCGTATTGAGAGAATTATCAATACACAGTACATTGCGTGCTTCACACGCCAACCCCCGTGTTGGGAGAATTTTCTATTTACAATGCATTGCGTGCTTATTGGGAAAATTTTCATACACCGTGTATTGCGTGCTTCGCAAGTCAACCCTCGAATTAGAGGAATTTTCAATAAACGATGCATTGCGTGCTTTGCACGCCAATTGTCAGCCTCTGTTAGGAGAGTAACTAATAAATATTATTATTATTAGCTAAACGAGAATTTTTTGAAAGATGCTGTTTTATGCGTATAGTAGGGTACATTCAGGGATTTAACCAAATTTTATCAAAATCGTTAGAGATGTTTTTTATAAAAAAAATAATAACTGATTTTTTGGGGGTTTTTATGCCAAAACGGGGGTTGTTTTTCACATTTTTCAAAACCTTTTTTCGTGCATCTAATTGATATGTTTGGAGCAAATTTGTTCGAAATCGATCGAATAGTTTTCTCTCTAGCTTTGTATACATATATACAGACATTTTGTAAAAACCATTTTTTTGGACTCTGGGGGTCCCAAAACGGATATATCCACAAAAACCTAAACTTCGCTTTTTTTTGCGATCACTATACTTTCTCCATTCTATAGTATAGTGAGTAAGTAAAAATGTGTGTTATTAATTGCTTTCTATGGTATTGAATGTAAATACGTTCAAAATTGATTTGGTTCATCAATTTCAATTAAGAGACGATCGGTTCCGTCCAGCGTACTTCAGAGCTTATACCTTAGAAAGTTAGTCCTAGAAACTAATTTTAAGTCTACTAGACCTAACCTAAAATTATTGAATGTATGTTAAGGCAAGTAAAATAAATTAAACATACACACAATAATTTTAGGTTAGGACTAGATGGATGAACCTACATTTTATGTTTATTGAATGTATTTACAATGAATGGACACATTTAACTGTATTTACCATTTTAGCTTTTATGTTATAATTAACTCTACATCTTTATTATAATAACATTAAACGTATGGAAACATTAAATATTTGTATAAAAAATAATCTAATAATAACCGGCAATTGAAAGATTAAAATTATGTGTGTATGTTGCCGTTAAGGCTGGTAAAAGAATTGAAGAAAAGGTGTGATGAACTTCGTTCCTGACGGGGGTCCCACGACCGCACACATTTACTTTTTTCTTCTAAAAACAAATAAGCGGCATTTTTTAAGTGTCATAACTTAGCAACAGGAATTGTTACGAGATCTTGGAATAAAATACACCATTTTTGCATTATCTTTTCTGAAACTCCAAATAAAAGTTTTCAAAAGTATGAACTTTATCCCGAAAAGTTGTATTGTATCTAAACTTTTCGATAATGAGATAAAAATGTCCAGCTTATTATTTTACCCTTTTGAGTGAAACAATTAATTGAGGGAAAATGAATTTGTGTAAAGTTTTATTACTATCCTTTTTTTTAAATGTACTAAAACTGTGTATAATATACGTACCTACGTCCATTTTAGGCTCCTTTAAAACGCGTCTTTTTACGAATAAAATCACACAATTTATAAAAGTTTGACAATATTTTAAACTTACTTAACGTTTACAATTTTTATTTTACATTTTTGAATTATTTTATTGTGCTATCGAAATTTCTTGACCGAGCGTTGTTCTTTAACACTTTTTATTGAAAAACACTTTCACGTGTAACGTAAAATTAACGACAGGAAATGTCAAACACCGACCACTAACCACAAGACGCCGCGCACCACTGATTGCAAACAACAAGTATTTACTGAATGACAAGATCCAAACAGAGCGCCGGCGCAACCCTTCCCTCTCAACAAAAACTAAATGTTGTAAAGCGTCCCACACTTTGAGAGAGAGAGCGCTAATGATATTGACTAGTTGATTAATCAAGGGAACAGATTTGCTTTCGCTGCGGACACATGTTGGGTGTCAAAAGTTATTTTTGTGTTTTATGATTAACTAAAGGAAATAAAGTTATAAAATAATTTCACGTGGGAAACGGAATTTGCATAGCATTGGCAGTGGGTGGAAGCGCTGACACGTTGGTGACGAGACACCTTTTTGTCTCATGAAATAATTAAAACATAGTTCTATCACACAGTTGAACCGCTGACCTAAGTTTAGTAAATTTCCAAAATTAAGTGTATATCATACAACTGTTCTTAAAATTGTATTGGTCTAATCACGAAGGCGCTGAATGGAGATGTACAAGTAGAATTTGTTTCCATCTCATCCTCAAACCCCGGCTAAATCGCTGCTTCGTTCTGCTCACAGTAAAAAAACTCACTTTGCGAGTTTGCACCTCGACCTTGCAGCCTTTGATTTTGGACTTCTTCGTTCCTTTCGCAATAAAAAAAACTAGATTTGCGATTTTGCATCTCAAACTGGCAGCCTAGGATTTTGGACTGCTTCGTTCCT
>JAGFPH010004395.1:35860-50699 GCA_018207615.1 Philaenus spumarius | reverse complement strand
GCAATAAAAACTACTACATACAAAGCTTAATATATATAAAACAACTTGAGCAAAGAAATAATATATTTACAAAAAGTTCTTCAGCAAAGTTCTATAATACAATAATAACGATAACACTATGGTTCGTCACTGAGACCGCCACATGCAATCTTTTAAATCACTTAACTACTATGGACCGTCCATCAGACCTCAAATCACTTAACGCAAGCACAAGTAAACTAAAAATAACCTCTCTTCCACATTGCCAAGCCCAAGACTGAAAGCTACTGAGAGGGTCTGGCCCGTGGTGGCAAGGGAGTGGAGGTTGGAGGATGTCAAACTTCAAGACCGGTCCGACAGACGTTCCATAGTAATTAAGGGCTAGAGATGCGGCACAGACATAAGCTTCCAGCTGTTTGAGTTACAATTCATTAAACTGTAGTTATTTCCAACAGGTTAAAAATGAGTCGTTATCTTCGGCGGAGCAGACGAGTACAAAGAAAACCCTGTCGAACCAGGAAAAGAACCCAACCGAAAGGTTGCCGACGTGTGAACGCTAGGAGTAGGTCTCAACCGAGAAGAAGAAGCAAAGCGTGTTCACAGTTCAAGTACAGACCGACCAGAGAAACGTCCGAAGAGAGAAGACGCAAGAGGTACCATCCTAGAGGCTGTACCCCTTCTTGATAAGTTTTATTCTCAATAGTTATTGCACTTTATTATTGATTTCATAGATTTGACAAAAAACGAATATGTAAAATAAAAAGTACTAATTCTTCTTCTTCTTGTTAGATGGTTTGTTCGTATTTTAAAAACTGTTTATTGAAATATTGTTTACAATTTGGACCTCGTTCGGTTCTAGATCGTATTTTTGGGGTGTGAGGGGTTGGGGGGTTGTTTACAATTTAAGGGTACAAATTTAATAGAATTACATTTTAGATAGACATTTTATTTATCTGTAGTAGTAAAAGGATAAGAGTAGGGATGATTTGCATTTTTAATATTACAACTACATTAAAAACCTGTACGTGATACGGTTTATAAAGTTGTAAACAAAGAACCTTGTACAATGTATATTTTGGGAAATTCGCTCGGACCAGTTCGTTATTAAAAATTATCCAACAACCGCGGAAGCACAATTTGGAAGTAACAATATTATGAGATGTTTCGTTCTAGAATCTAACTTTTTGGGAGTTTTATCCAACAGAATAAATATTGGATAGGCCTATTATTCTGCACATTTTGTTTTTACACGATCTTATTGCTCTAAAATCAACCTCGGTCTCACCAGATCGATAAAAAAAATACCATAAAAGTGTTTTATTCCCCAAATAGAGGATTTTATTGTGCCATCTTCTGATCCGAGCTCTCAGGGGTGCGAACTCGCGAAGCTAGTTTGTTCACTGCAAGCGAAGCGAAACCGCCTTTATTCCAAGGCCGCATGTTCGAGGTTCAAATTTAAAAAGCACAAACAGAGGCCGGAAAGCGAGATACAAACTCGCTTTGCGAGTGGAATTACGCACATCGTGAACCGGGGCTGGAGTATGAGCTGCAAACAAATTCTACTAATATATTGCATACACACTGGCAGCTATTCACCGCAATTTCCTAAATAGTTGGTTGAAACTTTAAAACGTATAAACTCAATTTTGTAGATTCGCTCAACTCGTGTCAGCGGTCCGAATTATTTATATTTAACGTAGAGTTCAATCTAAATTAGTTTATATAAATATAAGACCTGGAGCGACTTACCTGACATTTAATAAGTCTTCTATGCACATCAAATTTGCCCTAATTTAGCCTTACAGTAGCCAAAAATAAACGTCATCAACAAATGCTATCACGTAACAAGGTTAGTAATTCCTTCAAGAGAAGAAATTATTAGTTATTGTCGGTAATTTATTTGCAGTCGTTTCGTTGAAAAGAGATTCCCGGAAGCGATTGAAATGTACCCGCGTCAACAACGCATAAAGGGATATAGTTGCATCTAACCTTTGCACGATCGGAAATTGATTCATTGATATTTTTTAATATAATTCCTCAAAAGATACCTTTGGCGTTTTACATTTTTAGTATTATTGTTTTTAATTTAATATGTGAGGACTTTGCGTGTGCCACCTACACTCTAACCTACAGTAGTCATAAGCTACGGTTGTTTCTTTAACGTTTCTCTTCTTTAAATTTGTATAGACGAATATATTGATGATAAAAGGTTGTATTTATATTCAGCTTATAACCTCAAAGCAAATCTTATGTCATATTATAGCATTCGTTCTATAACTCATATATAATTAAACAAATTAACTTCACAAGAAATTATTATAATGATTGAAGTAGAAAACACAACCCCAAAGTATAATCTACGTGATTTGTTTAAGTTTTACAGTGATGGGTGAAATCAGCTGTTATATTATATGTTACTCACGTACGTACGCTCGCTCCTATATTGGTTGATTTGTTGTTATCGTTATTGTTTCCGCAGTGTGTGTAAATTAAAAGTTAAATTTTACCTCTGTGTATGATCGTATGTACTCAATCTATATATTAAAAGAATTTATGAAAACTTGTGGCAGTCAGTACGAAAATTCTATCCGGCCGATTTCCTTATTTTTTTTTGAATTGCAGGTAATCATTCACAGATATGTCATCAAGCATTACAAATCATGTATCTTTCGCCTTACAAACGTTATAATCAAATGCAAATTTCTGGGGTTTTTTTTTTGTTCTTTGTCCACTTTGCGTTCGTATACCATTCATCCGATTGCTTTTAAATTTTGCATAGTAACACAGGTTAACCCTGGGAAGGTTTTAGGCCATTTACCAAAGTCCTAGGACATTAGGGCTACGCCCCAGTGGCCCTCAAAGTTTCAATGTTAATCTTGTGGAAGAAAGATTTCTATTGATTTTATCAGAAACAGCTGATTTTATCAGGGGCACAAAAACAGCTGTTCGTATAAAAAACTTAGCAACACATCATGTTTGTTTACTTTCATTACCATAGCAACACTACTTAGAAAATTTGAAGAGTATTACCTTTTTGAGGTTACATTGACAAACTAAAAACAAACACAAACAAAAATCAACGAAAAATGCTAACTATATTTTAATTCAATTCAAACATTGGTTGTTACAAACCTATTATATATAAAACAGCTAATTTGGATCAAAAACTGAACATAATTTTAGGGTGGGCCTACAATGAACCAAAACACCAATTGGGCTAATTATTAGAATCAGGTTTTATTATAATTCTTCACAACTACCAGTTTTTTTTTTAGATTAGGTAAAATTTTCCAACTGCGAGCGAAGCGAAGCAGCCATTTGAGGCCGAAGGCCGAGGCGGGGTTGGGACGCGGAGCGTTCAGGGGCAGAGCCCCTAGTTACTTATTAAGTCTAAGAGCATTATGTAAATGCTCTCCGATTTCCAGGCGATGGTAACCGCTCAGGATTTACTCACTTTAACAAAATTAATAAACATTATTAATTACATGAAAACATGTCAACAGTAAAGTAATAAACAAGGAATCTACGATTGACCTGGTTATAAAGGAAGAAATAAAATCCTGACTCTAAATGTTTATCTTTCACGTGTCTTTGTTAGACATAAATACCCTTAAAATGAAAGACTTCGTAATCTCTTATTTGCAATCGTGAAAGAACTCGGCAATGGTCCTTTATTGCCCTTTTATTTTTATCTGTTTGACTTCCATATTTCCCATTTATGACTCTAACTTAATATTTATAAGTTAACCAAATGTTTTATTTATAAAGTCAAGTTAATTGTATGTTAAACTGGACAAAATTCTTTAAACATGTTCATATGTGTAATATATAACTTTTTCTGCAACAAATTGTTTCAACTTTCTTTAATTTTACGTCCCGCAAGGGAATTTACTGCTCCAACTGCCCTCTAAATCTACCTGACCTCATTTAAAATCTCGTCAGATTAGGAGAATCCACATTCTTCTGCTTTTCCTCTTACAGAATATGTTCACCTAACGTCTCTCGGCATATGTTTCCTCCGTCCGCATCGAATTCAGTTGGGTGAGTATCTCTTTTCCAAAAGTGCCCATTTAGTGCACAATTCCCTATCAGAATTCCTAAAATTGACCTACTGTGTAGTACTCACGAGTGTGGACCTGAGATTTACAGGCGCTAAGACTGGTGCCGTTGGCCACGGCTGTACTAGCCATGTCACTAATATGTTTTGCGGAACTATCAACCCTCCTATTTCTCAGAAATGCCGACTTTCAAATCCTAGTGGATCACCTTGGTAACGTCCTTCATACTATTGTTAAACACACTTAGTAATTTTTAATAAAGAGAACTTCCGTGTTTTCAAGAGAAGAGATGCAGACTGATGTTTTTAGAAATGCATTTAAACATCAAATTGATAGGGCAAAACTAATGCACTGTGCCGTGAGTACAGCACAGTATGTAAACCTATCAGTCATCTGCTCCCTGCCTTATCAGGACCTTCCAGGAAGAAGTTTGCATGCCTTCTTTGCTCCCGTTTCTTCCCACCTGCCTCGGTGATCCTTCTTGGACAAGTTCTGGATCAAAGGTGTATCTGTATACTCCGAACCCTGGAAGAGGTTTAGAGCCCACAAAAAAAGTGGATTATTGTTCGTGTCTTTGTTGCCCTTTATTCCACCAGTGATCAGATCAGCTTGGCCTCATTAACCATTGCTAATACCTTCAGTGATTTTTGAAACTCACCTATTTTTCCATGAGTAGTTTTGAATTACTTTAAGTTCTCAGTATTTTCTGATCAGCTAAAAAGATCTTGATTTTTCCCTTGTATGCAGATGCAACCTCCTCTAGCATGGCTTATGCCTCTGTTTAGAACACAGATACATAACCAACTACAAAACATAATCTGCGCATGCTCAGTACAACGAAAGTTTGTTATATAGTTAACGATGTAAAATATTCTCGTTGTGTATAACCTAACTCAATGCTGTAGTAAGGTCGGAGTTTAACAGACACAGTTAATCAAATCAGTGCCAAGTTCTGAACAACGTACGAAGTAAACTGCTAACTAGATTCCAGTCTGCTTGGAAGTTAAACATATTTACGACAAAGTAAGTTTTAGTTTCACATTATTAGCGAATTTCCATAGGAAAAATGAGCTATTGCAGTGACCCTTATGGTAAGACCCAATGTCGGAAGTAGCAAATGAGCACCGATCATGGTCACCAGAATACGTTTTGGGGTGTCATTAAACATCATATGTATTCGAACTCTAGCGGCCGCATTTTAAGGGTCGGCTCTAGTAAAACAGAAAGCAACCTGCGACTCCAGCGCTTCACTCTATAGAGGCGGTAGGTTACGCGGACATTGCTCATCCTAATTCCATTTAAAACCCGCAATTATTCAAATAGCGTTTTTTTTAAATACCAAACTCTTGGGGACAAAATTCTTCATCCGAATGGCTTGGTAATTTTTCGCTATAATTAATAGTTACAACGTAAAAACATATTTAAAATCACCCTATAGCGGCAGTAGGTTACACGGACATTGCTCAGCCTAAATCCATTTAAAACCCGCAATTGTTCAAATAGCGTTTTAAAGAAATACCTAATTCTTGGGGACGAAATTTTTCATGCGAATGGCTTGATAGTTTTTCGCTATAAATTATAGTGACAACATAAAAAAATATTAAAAATCAATGTTTTAAATTGTTAATAAATATTAAACAAAATATTTTTCTTAGTTTTTAAAAAGCCATTTGCCATGCATATTGACCATACCTTTAAAATGAAATATCGTTTATAACTTTCCGATCAAAAATAAAGTAAAAATTTGGATTTTAATTTAACATTGGTCTTATGGAGTGTCAGCCAACATGGCCGACAGCTAGAGCCGACCCTTAAGTCCGATTTGGTTCAAATTCTGTACACGTGTGGTTGTCTACGTCGCTCGGACGAGTTCGTTAGCAAAAAAAAATCCAACAACCAGAAGCAGGTTTTTTTGACCGAAAATAACAATTTTTTTAGATTTTTCCTACGAGAATGAATTTTTTTTTAGAGCTTTGTCTACAAATATAAATGTAGGATGTTATATTGCACATTTTTTTTTTTTTACGCGACCTTAAAGATCGCTTGGTTCCCCCAAAATCGATTAAAACGTAAAATACCATAAAAGCAGCCGGTTAAAAGCCATGTGGCGGATTACCGTGGAGTTGGCGTGCGAAGCACGCAATCCATTGTGTATTGAAGATACTCCCAATACGAGGGTTGGCGTGCGAAGCACGCAATGCTTTGTGTGTTAAAGATACTCCCAATATTTGGAATGGCGTGCGAAACACGCAATGCATTGTGTATTGAAGATACTCCTAATATGTGGAATGGCGTGCGAACCATTTTGCAGCTATTCAGCACCGTCGTGAATAGACCTATTTCCCAAATTGTTGGTTGAAACCCTAAAACATAGGCCTACAAACTTAATTTTGAAAATTTTCTCAACTCACGTCAGCGGTTCAGCTGCGTGGTAGAATTATTCTTATTTGGAAGGAAATAATGAATTATTTATAAAAATAGGTGTATTTAATATACGTTATGGCTTGTGCTACCGCATAAAGAGGAAATGTTGTTATGGTCGTATTATAATTCTTTATTGTGATTCCAAAAAACTCCCGAGCCTACTAGTAACACGGTTGATTTTGGTTTGTTGAGTCCTGCCGGTTAGGGATGAACGAAACCATTGAAGCACTATCCCTCTAACGCCTGCATCATCCAGCCTGGACAACAAGGTCGTGTGATCGACTGTAGGAAAGGCTTTCATGACGTTCACACAGTTACCAGCGCAGTATTTGTTCTCATTTATTCCATTGTACACCTTACCCATAAAGTTAAACAGAGCGTCGGTAGTATTTAATTATTTTCCAAAACTTAACTGATCATTACTAAAATAGTTATTTTATCTAAGAAAGTTTACTAAGCTATGTTTTACAACCTTTGCCCAATATTTTACAACTAACATATTAATAGTTACAACTAATATTTGGTGCTAACTAAGAAAGGTTTTTAAAAAAAATTTAAATTTTAGGGGGTTTGGGGGGGTCAAAGTTAAATCAAGATTTCTCAAAAACTACTGAAAGGATTGGAACGAAATTTGGTAAGTATCAAACAACTCTCATACTTTATATTTACATTACTTCTAACAAATACCATTATCTATGCATGAACTCGAGTCGGCTGTTATTCTAGTTGGACTGTTGATCAGCTAAGGCTAGGGACACACTATCCGAGAGATCGCCCGGACGGGCTTTATCCGAAACCGGAACCGGGCCCGAGTGGTGATACATAGGGAGGCATGAGGCAGAACACACTACGCCCGGACGACAGTTTTCCCGGACGGGTCTCGGAACCAAGTAGAGAAGCATTGTGTCTTAGGACAAAGAACACACTAGACGGTCAATCACCCTGGACCCGGAAAGAGAACGGAGCCATTCAGCCATTAGCAGTCTTTTTTCAACCCTAGACGAGTGTACAACTGTGAATCCCTGTGGCTTGTATTTTGAAAATTGCATTTACGGAATGTCGTCGTTTTTGGATATTGATATAAATTTATTAATTTCTTTGGTCCAAAAGAGGCCAGTACTGTGGGACTGGACTCTTGAAGTGTACAAAGAAAAAAAAAAACAATCTAGAGAGGCATGGAAAAGTGTTTATTGTTTCTTAAAACCAACATACGAAGAAATGAGTGATACTGAACAGAAGAACTATGGCAAGTCGTTTCCATGTTATATACAGGGTGAACTAAAAGTCTGGAGACACCCCTGTAACATTTGAGTGAGTAATTGAAAAAAAAACTCAGGTAATGTTTACTAGGTATAAAGGTGTACTTTTTACGCATAAGACAACGTTCTTACCATGTACAAAATGGGAAATTTTGGGGGCAGCTCAAAGTTGGTATACGCAAACCCCTATCATGTGACCATTCATTTAGGTATTAACAAAACTAATAATGCAAATTTAAGGCCTCTTTTTCAACCCTAATACAAATTAAACAGCCAAAAGAAATTCTATTTTTGGAAAAATCAAAAAGGTGGTTTCATTCCACAAATGGACTTTGGCTAGTCTGAGCTATAAATTGCTATCCAAGTCTTATCAGTAGTTGAGTATTTTCCAGTCTTTTATTAGTCTCTTGCTAGTTTTGTACTGGGAAACATATTTCTTCTATTTTATCATGGAGTAGGGTTTAATTTGTAGCAAGGTTGAGATAGAGGCCTCTAATTTGCACTGTAAATTCTGTAAATTTTCTTTTGTTAATACCTTTAAAATGAATGGTCACATCCCAGGGGTTTGTGCATAGTAATTTTGAGCTGCCCCCAATATTTCCAAATTTTGAAACGGGGGCAAAGTTTCCCCTTACATAAAAAAAGTACATCCTAATACTTAATAAACATTCCTTGGATTTGGCTCTTCACCAATCACTCACTAAAAAGTTAGAAGGACTTGAATCTTTCTCGTATTTATCATTCTCGGTAAAATGATTTATTATTTAACAATAAAACAATAATTTATTAACACTATAAAAACTTAGTACAATTAAAAACCAGACTGATTAATTACTTTTACTTTTTTTAAACGTGTTTCTGAATGATTAGATTCGAAGTAATGTGTAGGCCTATACAAATTTATGCAACTCTAAGTAATCAACAATTGATGACTAAACTGTAAATAGTATAAAAAATAAACTGAATACAGAATTTCGATAGTGGTCAAATTAAATATGTGAATTACAATAAGTTTAATAGCCTACAATTTTGAAAGTGAATTAATAGAAACGTAAAACTGCATTACTTCTTGTTCTAAAATGAAATTAAGACTAACAAATTTTGCATTATAGTGGTGTATTTGAGTCTTAATAACTTACCAAGGTCACTGTCAGCATTTCTTGTCGCTTAATACAGTTCCTAAATGTTGTGTCTTCTAGTTGCAAGTTTTCTTTGGTCTTGGCCAAGAGTTCGTCAAATGTTGGCACAGACATCCGAAAATAGTTGAACAATTTCGTGTTATCTGATCTTAGCTCGAAGAAGAAAGTATAAAAAGCGCAAAAAAAAACTCTTTTCTATAATTGGATGGACCCAAAAACGCCTGACCCTCTTCTTCTTTCGTCTTTGACGAAGAAGACACAGCACAGCCATTTTTTTACGTATTGACAGTTGCATTGTCAAAGCACAACTGAGCTAAACAACCGACTCCGGGCATTCACTCGGATAGTATGTTCTGTCCACACAATCTGATCCACTCGGACCCGGTTCCGGGTAAAGCCCGTCCGGGCGATCTCTCGGATAGTGTGTCCCTAGCCAAGTCAACCCACCACTCTTGCCATTCCAATACGTTAACTGTCCACATACCGTAAAGTTTGAGTTTTTAATAAATCAATATTTATGCCACCGCTTATAATGAGATTAGTATTAGTTATTGTTTCTATAAATAGAATTAATTCATCAATAAAATGTTCAACATTAAAAGCATGTCAGTCTGTGAATAGCGATCAGATTTATTTGAACGTCAAATAAGGTTATTTGTATATGCACGATATCAGCTGTTGTAAAGTCAACGTTTAGATTTGTGTACACAATATGTTCTTACACATAAACAATTACCCCTCCAGCTCGGTAATTATTATTGCATTTTGCTATCTGATTAAAATTTGGAATTGTGTACAAAGCTAAGTTCACTATCACCAATCGTATCTCACCCAAAATAATAATATCTGAGTAATTTTTCTAATGAATGCAATTTGAGTAAAAATAAATCAAAATTCTTTCTTAGGCGTCTAATATTGTTTGAATAATTATAAAATCGTTCTCAAAATCTTTAAAACATTGATTTTCAAAACAATAAATTCTAAAAAATTTACGTGAAACCCAGTACTTCCTTGTAAACAAACATTTCTACATGAAAATGGGTGAAAACCCACTCAAAATAAAATTTAAACAAAACTTAAAAATTAGGATCAAAAACTAATAATATTACACAGTTTGAGCGATTGTTGGCAGTTTTTCCAAGTCAGCTACCTGATTCATCGTTGTAATGGTTAAGACCTTCTTGTCTTCCATCTCGCACCCACAGACATTGAAAACCTTTTTCCCTCTTCAAGTCTCGAGTGGCGTTTAATACTCGATGTCTTGCTGTGCTCAGACTCTCGTTTATGTAACCAAATTTCACTGAGTCTGTCCATACAACCTAAGTCCTGCGTATTAAAATCACGTCTCACTCTTCTCTTGTTCAGGAGTTAGTTCTTCCTTGATTCGTCGAGTGAACTTCACAAAGATTCCCCGCGTTCTCTGACCAGCACCGCCGTTTGAATCACCCAAGCGATGGCAAGTGTCGACCCATACTGTTGCCCACTTTCATCACTATCTCTCGAACACTCTCGTTTTTACCTTCGGGGACACCATTTACTTGCCCTAGAATACTGTTATAAATCCTCTAAACGAGTTTCTACCTCTAGAACTCTGTTTCCTAGAACCACGTTTTCCTCATTCAATGAAGCCACACATCCCTCAAACTTCTTTAGTGTCTCACATTGGGATTATATAACCTTAGTCAACTCATCAGTTTTTGTGTGACACATTTCAACGGACTTTCCGAGCTCATTTTCCAGATTTATTTGCTTTCTTGAGTCTTCTCTCATTTCCTTCAGAAAACCAAGAACGTCTTCTATACTTGGTTTTTTCTTTTCCAATTGCGTTTCAACAATCATACTTTCCCTTCGCGTACATGAACAACCTACACGACGCCATATTTCGTTTCCATTCTGCAGGTAATCTATATCCTCTCGTGTCATTTTAACGTAGGGGTCTGATACATTGATAATCATTACATTGAATTTTGCTGTGGCGAGCAGATACTGATTTGTCATACTTTTTGCGCTTGTCACTCATTTTAAATAGGAAGAAATGATATAAAAATGAGTAATTTTAATGTATTACTAGTAAATCCCCGTTAAAAATCACAGGCGGATTAATTAGATATACACATCAGAAATACATCATTTATACAAAATACTATTTAAACAACACACTTTATATAGGCCTACCTAACTATGCTGACGGGGATTTTTAACTCCTTAATTGTGTACAAAATTATAAGGACTATAAAACTGTATGAATATTTGTTAAGATTTTGTATTTATGTATATTATTATATATATTTGAAGAAAGATACAAATATTATCTTTTAATTGCCTTTTATTTCATATTGATGGATCAAATGATTTAGAAGTTATTAATATTATAGGCTATATTATTGATTGAAGTTGTAAACATAATCCCAAAGTATAATCTACGCTAGGTTTTGTCTGCGTATTACAGATGATGGGTGAAATCAGCTGTTATATTGTAAATTAAACGAATATTTATTTCTTCTTTAAATGTTACTCCACGTACGTACACTCGGTTTTATAGGAGTTGATAATTTATAAATAATTATAATAATAACACCGAAAACTGCAATTATAAGTACAATTAATTTAAATCCAGTGAATACGGAAGCGTCGCAATAGTGCACTATTGTCGGAACATGCAACTTTAGGCCACACGTAACTACTAATAAGATAACAATCGGATGCGGCACGACGGTCTTCTTCAAGCGACTCATGACTGTAATGAATTGTTTGTAATTACTGAACAATCGTCCTTAAACACCGAAGACAACAATAGTATTGTCATTTTTACCTGTTTTCCCCTAATAGCATTGCAAACTCTGATGTATCCTGGAGAAGACATTGGGACTCAGGGTATCGCAGTTGCAATGGTTGTTGTACTAAAAAGTTAAAGTTAGTGAATTTTTTAAAATTTTTAGTTGAGAAAAGAATTTAAAACTTTCTGTCATAGTAAAACAAAACTTCAAAAACACCTTAATTTGTTTGTTTTTGTAAATTATAGGAGATAATTGTCAAATGTCTCACTTCCTAATCAAAACTCTAGCCTAACCACTGTGATTAAATAATTTAGTGCCCATAATAAGCAACTACAATATTTGTATCTGTTCTTCTTTGATCATTTTTACAGATAGTCTTGAATTTAGGGATTTTTCCAACATTTTTGTCTCATGGAAAAAAATTATTGCCTAGTTGGCAAAAAAAACTAAGAAATAGAGACCTGCTGCCTTCTATAAGATACATTAATTTGTACTAAGGCCGGATGTCGCCTAGAGGGGACATACTTTTTTTCAAAAATGGGGACATTATTTTTACATGTTTCCTTCAAAGTAAAGCATACTTTATTACAAATACACAGAAAAAAACAAAAATAAACTCAAAAAGTGCTTCTGGACTGAGGGAGGTTACAGATATATTATACATCAATCTAATTATACGGCCTCAAGTTGGTGGATTAAGTACTGCAGTTTATAAATATTTGAAAACAAAGTTTAGACTTATATACATTGTGTTTTTAACTTTAAATATTTACCTTTAGAATACATACTTCAGCTGATTCTAGTTCTTAGTAGCATTCCTAACAGTTGATTTAATACTTTGAAACTATTTGAATTTTATAATTTGAGGGTATATTTAGGAGTAGGCCAAAGTCATTCGGTCCTTTGTTGTAACTTCTTTCATTATCATCAACTTAATACTTTGATTTAAAAAAATTAATAACATCTTTATTATCTTTTCTTTGATGGTATGCTTAATCCTACACCTTTAAAAAAAAAGAAATGATAAAATCTGTGTTTTGGGGGTAGTAGAAATCGGGTTGGAAGGAGGGGGTATTTCGCAGAATATTTCAACTTTAAAAAATCCGACCTAACTAACTAAAAACATAAACCTAGTAACCTTGATTTAAAAATTCTAGATAATTTGTCACTCGTTACAAAATAATACACGAAGATCAGATGTATTTGTTTATTAATAATAAGTTTCCTGGAAAATCCATTGAAAGACTTCTTATTTTCAACTCAAATTAAATACTAAATAATCTTTTCTAAAATGAAAAATGTTTTTATTTTTCATCTTTTATTCCATGTATTGGTTTAGAGAAACCTCATTATTGATTTTTAATAATAAGAATTATATTTAGTCAGTGGGATTACGATCCATGGCAACGCAGTTGATGCATTCAAACGCCTACATTCTGCCTTAGAAAAGTTTCTCAATAAGTTTAATAATCAAGTATAATTTTTACACTAAATAAATTAAGTGACAATAAATTACACACTACTAAAGATTATGTTACCAAAAGGTTTACCATCTTACTAATAGTCTTCATTTAATGTTCTCTTGATATCCTCACATGAATGGCTGAGAAGCCAAGGGGTGTATGTGTAGTGAAGTTAGTTTTGAGAAAACTCAGTTTAAAGATTAACTGTTGAAATCAAATCCAGGTAAAACCATGATAACTAAAACTAGTATATTTTTAATTGCTAGGTAGGTTAATAGACTAACATAATAACAAAGATTAATTTGATTTTCGTACTCTTATTCTTTGCTATCAGCCAATGTTTGATAAAAGTTGCCACTTGTACCCCTGGGCTGTCAACACGTTCACTGCTAAGGACGCACATGTGATCTTGCTTAACACTGAACACTAAAAGAAGCGGCCGACGCACAGTTTATTGCACGCAAATCCCCATATTGAGAGAATTTTCAATACACAATGCATGCCAATTTTAAACCTATGTGCTACGGACGCACATGTGCGTCCGCTTTAAAATATTAGTGATTATTACGTAGAAAGGTTGAAAAATACAAAATAAAGTAATTTCATTTAAGCTTCAAATATACAAAATAAAAGGTCAGCTCCTATCATAGGAAATACGAAATTTGCGTAATAGTGAACGTGTTAACAGGAATTAGAAGTTATGTAATAAAACATAGGTTACAAGTAAATTACCTATGTAAAATAAAGCGACTTGCATCGCATGTATCCCTTGGCTTCTAAGCTAAACAGCTCTTCTACGAAGTAGTTTTTTTTCGCCACTCTCAGCACATGATAGACTTACAATTATATTCTTTGGCTACAAACATTTTAAAGCATTGAAGAGCCAGTTTCTGCACTTAATTCCATTATTCAAAAAATGACACTTGTACCCCTTTTCTTCTCAGCCCTTCATATATTGCGCAGATGTTTTCTGAGGCCAATAAATCCTAGCCGACGGTTATCCTAAACTGACGCGCTACTTATTTATACCACTTTGTTAAATCCAGCGCGTAATACATTTTTATAAATTTGATATGAATTATTTCTGCCCAGCTCTAGTTGTGTTTTGGCTAATCTACCTATTGATGACAGCTCTAGTATGTCTAGCGTGTGTTTCCACCAGTCTCTCGGCCTTACTGTTGTCCTCAATTCTCTTTTGGTTAACCCCATGACTCCCCCCCCCCCAGCTACACATTAACTTATGTTTAAACTTTTAATAGAACCAACTCCTTTTTTTATTATTAGTTAGGTCTCTTGAAGTTAGTTTACGATAGTTTGGAATGTTACCTTTCCAAAGTATAGCATTTGGTGTATAGTACTCATGGTTTTCAAAAGCAAACCAGAATTACACGTTGAGTTAATGGATTAAAAAACAAACATAATGGTCCTTACAAAATCAGTTTTATTGACTCTAATGAAAATATTGATTTGTGGTAATAAACCCGTTATTTCGCTTTAAAAAGCTCAATCAAATATGTGCTCAGATATATGCACAATCAAATCTATGTACGAATGCCTGGCGTTTAACATTTTATCAATACTTTTTATATTTCATAATGTATTTATAAAAATCACAAATACATTGTGAAATCTCAAATGCTTGGTGAAATTTGAAATACATTGTGAAATCTCAAATATATTGTGAAATCTAAATTACATTGTGAAATCTCAAATCCTTTTTGAAAAGACAAATACATTGTG
>JAGFPH010004395.1:11588-31179 GCA_018207615.1 Philaenus spumarius | reverse complement strand
GAGCATCGCCTCCTGCATGCTTGTGCTTATTTTCTTCTTTTTCTCTTCACCCCCGATGGCTATTGTTGATCCAAGCATTGTCTTTGAGAGTTGGAGGTGAAATTCTTCTATGAGATATAAGAACATTCTCAAGATGACATTGGCGGAGGCGATTGCTCTTCTGTCCTTCTTCGCCCTCTCTCCATGTTTTATGTAAGACGCAAAAGATCGGGCCATGTCAATCATAAAGTGGAAGCATTCGTCGGCACCCTTGATGATGACCACCTTCATTCTTCGTTCTGTTTTAGTTCTCATCACCTTCTGTCTAGTTGTTGGATCCACTGTAGTTTTGGTGACAGGATGATCCTCAGAGATGACAGCCCGCAAGACTTTCTTATTGCAGCATTCTAAGAAACACTTTATCCACTCCAGGCAGTTGGTAGCTTTGACTCTCAAGTTAGCTCTGTAGAATTTGGCCATGTTCATGTATGCCTGGGAACTAGGAAGGCTTTGTCTCATCAAAGGGCACCGGGTCTGCCTCCCCTTGGTTAAAATATCAGAGTTGGCCACTATTGCATGCTGGATCACTTTTTGGGCCAACATTCTTATGCTGTCAGCGTTGTCCATGGAAAGGGCTTTGAACATATTAAAGGACTCCCCCACATGGAAGTTACCGTGGGTCTCCTCAAAAGGGAATTGGTTGTTGTCGCCTCTCCAATACGGAGTGTTCACCGCCCATTTTCCTATTGTCCTGCTCCTCAAATTTTCTGGATTCCTGTTGAAGCTGTAAGCTCTTCTTACGGATTCTACATCCTTGAGGCCTGGAGTTCCGTATCACATTGGTGGCGGGTTTGTATATATGTATAGAGCTGACACCACACTGAGGCTGTCTAAATCACTCTGATCAGGTCAGTCTCCCAAGCTCTTACTTCTTATTTGTTCGTCATCTCTGTTAAAGCTGAGTGTCCCTTTCAGTATTCTGTTGGTACAGTAATAAAAATATCTTGATTCGGTCATCTCTAGGTTTAGATATAAATGCACGTGTACTTGCTTGCCGTAAATGACGCCACGGTGGCCGTGATTGTTAAGGCGTCAATGCTTTATCAATCGTCATGGCAATAATCAATGGAAAAGTTCCGGGTTCAATTCCCATTGACCCCGAATACTTTTCGAAATGGTTTCTTAACAGACATCGTTGGCTGTGGTTCGGATTCCACGTAAACTGTAGGTCCCGTCTTCATTAGCCTTAAGTGCAAAACAGCAGGACGTTAAAAAAATATCCAATTATTATTAAAATTATCAGCAGCTAGTAGAGGTCAGTTAAATTTTGTAACGAACTTATTTTTTATACATTTATTTATTATAAGCTACTTATATATGTATCGTGTCTGGGCCCAAAACCTTTTAAGATTATGAAAGAAAAATTTAAATTAAGTCAATTAATAAATCTTCTTTTTTTTTACAACTAACTTTTTATTTAATTAACAAGCAATGAACTATATTAACCCCTTATTATTCTTCTCTAAACTAAAACAACAAACTAAACCAACATGCACATGTCATTTCATGGAGGGCATGTGTACAACTCAATGATTGTGTGGAATGATTATTTTTTTAGGTTGATCTGATGATGGTGGCATGAACCACCGAAACCGGTAATCCAAAAAGGATATATTTCAGAGTGCTCGACGGTTGAAATCAGGTAATTAATTACCCACTATTATAAATAAATTTAACAAGTCTTAAATGTTTTATCAAGCGTCGTTTATTTATGTGTTACATATCAAATTAATCTCTGTTAATAAGTGTAATTGTGAGAAGTGTTTTTTTTTATATTCGTTCTGATGATGCCTGAAAATAAAAAGGCGAAACAGCTGTAAACGATAAAAAACTTCTAAAAGGATTGCTAAGGCAAGTACGTAAATAATATTATCAAAACATGCTTTTTAAATGTATTTACGTCTATTACCAACTTGACAAATTTAAAATCAAGTAATAATTATTCTTCACAACCAACAGTTTGTTAGGTTAGATAAAAGCAAAAGCAAACAAAGATCTATGAAAACATCCTACTGTATTATAATTTAAACACCTGGTGTTACATATTATATTGTTTCCTTTAGTTGGCATAATCAAAATACATAATTGTACATGTTTGTAACAGAGATCAAAATAGAAACGCACCGTCCCCAATAATTGGAATTACAGCGTGCGTTGTAATTAAAGGCCCCCAATGCACTTCAAACATTTTGATGGTAGGTTGAAATGTATGGCATGGTAGTTTTTGTCGTGCGACCGTTTGAAGCTAATCGGTCGAGACCGAAAAAGTTTGTGCAACACTTTAGGCTTGACAATAAGATTAGAAGTGGTAGTGTTTGCGCAAACATTGAAGGGAAAACATCTCTGTGATGTCTCCTAGTATTTTTTATTGGGTGTGATTTTCTTCTGTTATATCATTAATTCATTCAGTTCAACTCTTAACTGGGCGTTGAAAATGTATATACATTTGTTTTGTATTGCATAATCTGCCTCCAGTAAATACTGCGAAACCATCATTCACATAATTGTTTCATTTTAACAAGGGATTTGTAACAATGTTATCGTGAAGAATTTCGCTGTGAATTCGCTGAATTAAAAATAATTGTATTTTAGTTTGGTTAATTTCTATTTATAATTATTACACTAAAATGTTTTGTAGGGTAATTAAAACAATCCACATTTCACCTAAATCTATATTTACTTATTTGTTTCTAAAATTCACTTGATTGCTATTAAATTGTTTAAATTTTGTTTACAAACATATCATAATAGTAATTCAAAAATTCCAATCTTTTTACTTCACAAAAACGTGTGGAAAACAGTTTACGTGCTGTTCGTTATACAATAACTCACGATTGTGACAATAGGTTTTCCTGCCACGGGACAGCCCTCTGCTCACAAATAAAGTAGCGTGAGAAGTTAAAATGTATTTCCTTTGATGATAAAGTGATATTTCGGCCTGTGAGATGTTGTAAAGGAAGTAGCATTCCTTCTGACCTGCAGTCTGCATTTTCGTTCTCCTCTGTCATTGTGTCTTCAACATCAAACCACCTTGGTAGTAAGAGTCCACTTTTTTCATACTTTAAAAATAAAAAATCATGTAAGTAAGTACATGTTAAAACTATGTTAGCTGCTTTTTCTGGGCAAAGATTAATTTCTCTCAAGAGTATTCGGAACCGCGATGTTAATATTCCGAACGCATTCTCCACAATGCGGCGAGCACGAGGTAGTCTGTAGTTGAATAGGGTTTGTTCTTTGGTCAGTTTTTTCGACTAAACGGTTTCTTCAATTTGTCTGAACCTCATTTTGAAGTGATTCCTTCTATTGACCCGTTGGGCACTTTCGCCACAACATCTGTGCTTTCGCTTGACTATGTTTCTGAAATCTCGCGTCACGCAAACGTTTTGCGTAAACACAAGTCAGAGCGTGAAGAGGGAATAGGTGATACATAGTATATAATAATACGTTATTATAATTATTATAATATTAATATATTATTATAATATTATATTATAAGTATGCGAAAAATAGTGACCATTACAATGTAAGCATTATTTGTTTAGTGACTAATGATTTTGAGTGAGGTATCAGTGTATACACTCTACATAGATTCTAAGAATAATTCAATACGTAAGAGATAATTATAATAATCACATTTATATATTATTTCTCAAGGCCATTTTTTTAATTAAAATTAAATTACAAGTGTCATTTTTTTGTCGGTACGCCATAACTTTCTTAATACATCATCAAATTACATGAATGAGGCATCATTTTAAAGCTTTTCTTAACTGCTACACCGGAAAAATATACAAAATACAATTAAACGAAAAAAAAGAAACAAATAATCCGAAAGTAACAGTGATGTAAGATCAAGTAAGTTGTAGGGATATTTTCCTGGCGTTGGCAACACATTATGATAACAATACCCAGCTGGAGAGCTGCCGTTACGCCACTACATTGCTATTTTTAATTAATTGTATATTTAGTATCGTATAGTATACGCACTATACGATACTAAATATACGGTGTGTACTTTAATTAAGTGGGATTTAAGTAAGTTAGAATTCGAATGCTTCGCACGGGTCAGCTAGTAATTATTATATTTGTGCTTTTAGTTTTGTAAAGAAGATTGATTGATTGATTCATTCATTCATTTTTGTCTAAAGTAAGTTTAGACAAAATTTTACATTTTCTACATTTTGACAAAGTAATATTTTACATTGTTTTATTTTACTGTAACTTATTATTACTCACTTAAATATAAAATTTAGCTTCTTAGTACAACAATGGAGGTCATACACGTTAATGGAGTATCTATTCCTCACAGAGTAGTTTCTTCTAGGCCAGATGGCCTTTGGCTTTGATTGTACGTGACACGATTCACTGGGGGGTTTGAGGTGAGGACCAGAGTCGTTAGTCATGTTTCAAACAATTGGGGCAGGTTCAAACAATATACTTTAAAAAAACAAATGGCGGCTAGATAGAAAACGGAGCATTTTTATACCCATGTTTATTGGAACTTTTCATCTTATTGTGATGTGGGGGAATCACGTCCTGAATTCTTGGAACCCTTCTTCTGAACACCCTGTGTTCTTCGTTGTTAACATTGAAAGGCAATAAACTACTCTGACTTGTGTGTCCTTTACATTTAAAGATTTACCGGTTCGTATTGTATAAGGAAATCCACCAAGGTTTTAAACATTCTTCTCAAAGACGTATTACTGATGTTCATCTTCGAAAATGTTTGGTGGTTCCTTTTCTGAGACTGAAGGAATTTACCACGGTTTCCGTTCGTAGATACCGTTTTTGAACGGCCTACGTACACTACGCTTAGCCAAAACACTGCCTGTACTTGTCAACAACACTTATCATGGTGGCATTACTTGGTGGCTGTTTGTGAAATCTTTCTTGAAACTCTACAGCAGCACGCTATAAACTAGGACCACTGGAGCGAAATGTTCAGTATGAGCAAAAATAATACTGTACGATAAATACAGCGTTGTCTAACCAAACAAAGAAGTTGTAACATGCAACATGGCCTGGCAACAATCAACAAGGTAATCTGCTGTTCTAAAACAAAACCAGAGCTGCTTCGTTTCAGTACTGTTTACTTTGGAGTATAGCCTATAATTTTGTGCAAATCAAATATATTCCGTTTTGTCGCCATCAGTATAAAGCTTGTTATATTATGAATAACTTGGTATACATTTAATCCCTAAGGGGTCTCGGCAGACTGCGTAGTATGTTGTGTAGTATATTACGACTTCAAGTTAATAATAGTCGTCATGGGCGCCCATATGATATTTTTTAAGGGGGGCTAGACCGAGGTATGGTCTTAACACGTTCACTGCTGAGGACGCACATGTGAGCTTGACACTGAACACTATGAGAAGCGGCTGACGCACAGTGCATTGCACGCCAACCCCCATATTGGGAGTATTTTCAATACTCAATGCATTGCGTGCTTCGCACTCCAACCCCCGTATTGGGGGTATTTTCAATACACAGAGCATTGAATACTTCGCACGCCAACCCCCGTATTGTGAGTATTTCCAATACACAGTGCGTTGCGTGCTTCTCACGCCAACCTCCGTATTGGAGGTGTTTTCAATACACAGAGCATTGCGAGCTTCGCGCACTCCCGTGTTGTGAGTATTTTCAATACACAGCATTGCGTGCTTCGCACGACAACCTCCGAATCGAGAGTATTTTAAATAAACAATGCTTTGCGTGCTTCGCACGCCAAGCCCAATTGGGGTAGTGGGAGTATTTTCAATACACAGTGCATTGCAGCTCATGCTTGAACTTTTGTAAAAAATAAGTACAGTATATGTAAAATCAAACAGCACATGACATTTAAAACATATTTTATTGCTAATCTCTTAAATGACAAATACCTGACTAATAATAATATATAATATAAAATAATAATATACATATCTTCCTTTCCTTGGGAGCTAGGGGGGAGGCTCATGAGTACCTAAGCACAGCTGGGTCTTGCTACAATCTCCTATATAAATTTAGCATTATCAGCCAAGTGAATGACTAACATAAGCAATTTTGATAAACATTGACGTATTATACAATTTTAAAGTACTTAAAGAGTTGGGTTATTTATTTTAAATATCACTAACACAATATTATAAGTTAATTATAAAGTGTTATAACTTATAAGTTTGTTATAAGTTAGGCTTTATAAATCTGTATCCACCACAAATTCGTACTATGTATCACAGATCCTTTTTCGTAACATTCCAAGAAACTTGAGATTATTTAGTAATTATGAAATTAAGGTTTATAAAAGGCAAATTACTTTATGGTTGCGGGAAGTAGGAAGAGACTTTTGTGAGTCCGCAATTTCATCGGAGTACGCATAGTGTTTTGTTTACATGGATATTTTGTGGTGTCACTGAAGTGACGTTGTTGTTCTGATGCTGATCTTATTTATTATTTTTTACACTAAACAAATTTTGTTTTTTCTTTTTTTCTCTCTTTTATTATCATAAATTACATTTTATGTTGTGCACGACTCGTGTCCACGCACAGGCCTCGTGCCTATGTGGGCACTATTCCATAGTATTATATTTGTTGTAACTTTGTATTTGTGAAATTTGTTATATGGAAATAAATAAATAATAATAATAATTTCTACTTTAAGTAAGGAAAGTGGTTCTATTCGTACCCAACATAACCCAAACACCTGAGCAGATAGCACTTTAGTCGTGCTTCAATCTCCTATACAAATTTATCAGTAGAAACATATAGGCCTCTATGTCTCGTCCATGTGCATGGCTAACATAAAGTATTTTGGATAAATTTAATGTAGCCGTATTAAGCAATTTTAAAGTAGTTTAGAGTTGGCCTATTTATTTTACTAAATATCACTAAAACAATATTATACGTTTATTTCTTCTTTCGGACCTCTTTTTTTCATTTGGATCTAGACAAACTTGATATTAAAAATCATGTCTTTATAATATAAGTTGTATTATATTTTAGGTATTTTGTGTAAAAGTATGTTTGTGTTTTTAAGTACATACTTTAAAGCTTTATGGTGTATGATATTAGGAGTGATAAAACTCTATAAATAGTAGTCAAAAGTTGAGAAATATAGTGGTTGTGTAATATTCTGTTCAGAAACATTTGAGATTGTGGGCACTTTACCTTTTTATATTTAAAATAATTGATTTAGATTGACGCTTCACAACACAATCACGCAAATTCATTTACAATAAATAATGTTAGGTGTACTTACATTTTTAAAATTTTCTCCACATTTTAAGCGTTTATTGATAATTAAAATTAATTTTGAAATGAGAATAGAATTTTGAAGAAACATCCAAAATATTGTAATTAAAATAATTAGGTTTCCAAGGTAATTTCTTTTTAGTAACAATTTGATAGATCATTGTTAACAAATAAATTTTTGTATAATAGAACTAACCTTCAAATATGATCCTTATACTACTTAGTGTTTTTTACATCCTGACTATTTTCGACATTACAAATGTAATTTACGAAGACGAATAATTAACAACACTATCACATCTAGAAAACAATGACTTCACAATATATAAAAAAATACCAATAAAGGATCGCTAACAAATACATTAAAACAATGGACAAAACTCCGCACACAAGTAGGCCTACCTGTGGGCTATCACAACCACGAACTGAAACGATTTGAGTATTGGGTCATATTAAGTTGTAGCATTGGTTGCATAATCATTAGGGGAATTTAACTTTAGTAAACTTATAATGATATCTATTTTGATGTTATAATTTTTAATTAATTAATCTCGAAATGTTCAATTGGAATTATTATCTTTTGAAATTTTGTAATTTATGTTTTCTATAATATTATGAAAATATTCAAATATAGTCTCATCACCCATTGGCCCTACTCAATTCAAGCCAACGGTTCTGATTTGAATATCTAAACTTGTTTTATTATAAATAATTTATAAATCTATAACTTCTACTACTACTAAGTAACAACTATATTATGTTATATTAACATATTAAACATTTGTTTATTATACTTCTATTGTACAAATAATATTTATAACACATTAATTGGACTCAGATTTCTTCAATACTTTATATAAATATCAAAAATGTTTATAGGTATGCCCCGAGGCTTAGCTCAGTCTTTACACAATAATTTAAGTTCATAGAATATGTTTAATAATTATTCGGATCTCGGGGTAGGCACTCGGCTGGAATGGTTGTATTATTTGGTCTTAACGCATACATAAATTGAATTTAAAGAGAATGAATTTAGAAAGAGTGTTTAAAAGATCAATTTTCCTTGTAGTAGTTAAATTAACAATTTTAGGCCTTTCAAATAGTTCTTATACTAGGCGAGCCAAAAAAACATGACTGTTTTTAAAATTAAATTGTTCGAGAACCAAAAATGCTTTATTATTGCAAATATAACTAAAATATTTACATGATTTTGCCATTTCATTTATGGAAGATTATGTCTCTCAAGTGACGTCCATTTACGTCTACACAGGCTTCCCATCTTTTCTGTAAACTTGAAGTTACTTTACGTAACATTGATCGAGGAATAGCAGCAACCTCGTTTCTTATGCACTGCTTAAGTTCAGCTATATCACGGGGCTTCGACACAAAAACTTTACTTTTCAGATATCCCCATAGCCAAAAGTCACATGACGTAAGGTCTGTTGACCGCGCAGACCACTGAACATCACCAAATCGTGAAATCAAGTGTCCCGGAAACAACTGACGTAAACCCGTCATAGAGGGTCCTGCTGTATGGCAAGTGGCCCCATCCTGCTGAAACCAGATATCTTGAGTGTCAATTCCTAAAAGACCTAACTGCGGCACCAAAAAGTCCCTAATCATTGCCACATATCGGGCTGAATTGACAGTGACAGTCCTTCCCTTATTGTCCTCAAAAAAATACGGCCCGATGATTCCAAACCGCGCCACTCCGCACCAAACAGTCACTTTATCTGCATGAAGCGGGCGTTCATGAATTTCTTTTGGATTTTCGGCTGACCAGTACCGAAAATTTTGTTTGTTCACTTTACCTGATAATTCAAAGTGTGCTCATCGGACATTATCAAAACTTGAAGTAGGTTTTCTTCATTCACAAGCTGTAATAATCTCTGGCATAAGGTAATGCGTGGTACGAAGTCTATGTCTTTCAGTTTCTGTGTCATCGCTATTTTATAGGGGTGGAAATTCAAGTCACAATGTAAAATTCTACGCAGGGAAGTGTTGGATATTGCCAATGCAACAGATTGTTTGCGGGCCGAACGTTTAGGACTTTGCAGTACACTTGCGCGGACATTTTCAATGTTTTCTGGTGTTCGAACTGTACGGGGCCTCCCACTTGGCTTTATTTTGAGAGCCGAAGCCGTATTCCGGAAGTTATTTACCCACTTCAAAATCGTATTTCGACAAGGAATGTCGCCATGGCGACCAATGTTGAAGTGAGCACGAAATTGTCGTTGCGTAGCAACCACGGACTCGTTATTTTTGAAGAATGTTTCAATCTCAAATGCACGATGATGCACTTGCCACTGATGATCCATGGTAACTAACCTCAAAATGGCATTAACTAACCCACAATTGAACGCAACAATGAACTCTGTAAGAAATATAACAGCTGACCAATCGCCACATGAAAACAGTCAGGTTTTTATGGCTCACCTCGTAGATATATAAATGTTTTTAGAAGTTATTTGCCAGAGTATACCACTCTCTGTATAATTGACACTGATTCTATTCACTTCTTTATATAAAGAATATTTGCAAAACTTCGATTGTACAGTTTGAGTTCTTTACGGTCTGGAGGCTGTATTGCAATTGAATTGTTTTCTTCAAAATGCCCGCTTCCTTTGTTCGCGGACGGATCTTATCTGTATGTAGTTAACTTTTTTGTTGAAACGGTTGTATTCTTCCGCTGCACCATATAGTCCTGGTATTTTAATTCTTTTTGGGATAATAGGCAATTTGGGTTTACACTAATCATTTCTAACATTTATATTCGTTATTATAATTAAATTGGTTTGTTATTTCTTTAATATTTAAATAGTTAAAGGTTGATTTTTATCGCGTTTATACATATCAGCGTTTATACGTAGCCATCATAACTCAAACATCTGAGCACCTGGAACTATAGCCGTGCTTCAATCTCCTATACAAATTTAGCATTCTCAGCCAAGTGAATGACTAACATAAGCATTTTTGATAAAAATAGCCGTATTATACATTGGGATGAGTATTGGGATTTACTAAGTTTTTTTAATCTCCTGTAAAACTGGCAAAATTGGACTTGTTTACTTTCTGCAGTTAGCTATTCATATACCATTATGTCACCATCAGTATAAAGCTTGATATATTAGGAATCACTTAGTATACGTTCAATCCCTAAGGGTTCTCTGCAGACTGCGTAGTGTGTTGTGTAGTATATTACGACTTTAAGTTAATAATAATTGTAACATGATGTCCGGTCCACGTCTCGGAGGGTTAATTTACACACCGTTATTGCTACCAAGTACTAACGCATTAAATTAGAGGTAATACAACGCCTTCGGATTTCAGTTTACGATATACAGGGTGTTTAGAAAATGTTGTACCAAAGTTCACCAAGTATTTTCTATTAGTGAAAATAAGATAAACGTTTCAATAAACAAAGTTTTCGAATTATCCATAATTTTGTTTTTGTTCTTTTCCTAAAATCAGATGGAAATATAGGTGATGAAGCGACTGGCTGTATGCGCAGAAGCAGGGACGGCCAATGTGCATGCGCTAACAGCGTGGAGGCCAGCGTAGCGAGTCAGTCGGTGACCGAGCTTCGTCGCGTTCACTAGTACACTGCCTTTCCAAAAAACATTGTACTGTTGACGCCCCGTGTTTATTTATGTGATAAGGAAACAACTTAATTTTACTCTGTTTGTGGGGTACAAACAAATATGGGTGTGCATCCGAGTTGTTCTACTAGTAGGAAATCAGTGGCAGTAAGCCATGCCCGGCGATCCGGCCGTAAAAAACAGACTGGGTAGTAGAGTACTGGCAGCAGTCACATCCCCCACCCCGTCACACAAAGCATACCTCTCCTCCCTTCCGCCACAATCGCCTGCCTGCGCGACCCGCTTCTTCAAATATATTTCCATCTGCACTTAATATCTTTGAAAATAGAAATGATATTGACCTCGAGTTTGGTGTACAAAACCTTTTACCCTGGTACACAAATCCAGAACTTTTTTGTACATTTATAAAATTGTAATTACAAATATCTCTAAAACCCTAACCAAACGAAACATTATTTTTTTAATAACAAACAAAACGGGATTTTTATTTTTCCCGCATCTCAAAAGTAACCGAGTTATCAGCTAAACACCAAAAACAAAATTTCAAAAATGCTATAGACAAAACCAAGAAATTGTGTTATGTTAAAAATGTTCAAAACAAAGAATTCCCTAACATCCCTATAACAGATAAAACAGCTGGTTTGAATCAAAAACTTAGCAATACAATTCTACGTGTGTGACCTATACTGAACCAACTCTTTTGTTGAATGCATTTACATTCATTACCATAGCAACCAACTTTAGAATCGGTTGATTATTTTTCACAACCTACGGTTGTTTAGGCTAGATTAATAAAATAAAAACAAACTCAATCACAAAATTAACGGAAAGCACTGTACTATTATTCAAACATCTGTTGTTACAGATTACAAATAAAACAGCTGATTTGGATCATAAGCTTAACACAATTTTAGGTTAGGCCTATACTGAACCAACATTTAGATTCCTTTAGGTTCCTTGAAAGCATTTAGATTTATTACCATAACAACCAAATTGGCAAATTTAGAATCAAGTAATTATTTTTCACAACGACAGTATTTATATGATAGTAGCAAACACAAACAAAAAATACTTACTAATTCAACACCGATCACTATAAAGTTATGCCAGCTGTATTCTTTACTAGTCCTATTTTATCAGTTTCAATTACTGTTTTAGCGTAATCACATTTTACTCATTCTTTATAACTTTAAAATTGGCTCTCTTCTATACAAAAATATGCTCTGTCCTGATCAATCCGTATTTCCTCAAAAATATCATAGAATACAATAATTTGTTTGCATTTGCTTCTCCGCGGTGGTTCGCGCAGGGTGGCCACTCTAGTAAATTAAGAAACTACATACAAGCAGTTTGCTATGAACGTTTTGCTGCTTTATAAATTACTAGCTGACCCGGCAATGCTTTGCTACTGCTTAATTTGAAACTTTGAAAGCATGTAATTCGTATCCGTGAGGGCCGATGTAAATTATAATGGGATTCTGCTCATTTCTTGATTTACCTAACCTAAAATTATATTCATTTTTTGATCCAAATCAGTTGTTGATCAAAATCAGCTGTTGATCAAAATCAGCTGTTTAAAGCTTTTCATACGAACAGCTGTTTCTGATAAAATCAAAAGAAATATTTCTTCTTCTTCCTTAAGATTGACCTTCCATAAGATTAACATTGAAACTTTGAGGGCCACTGGGGCGTAGCCCTAGTGTCCTAGGACTTTGGTAAATGGCCTAAAACCTTCCCAGGGTTAACCTGTGTTACTATGCAAAATTTCAAAGCAATCGGATGGACGGTTTGGTAACGCATAAAGGACAAACATACAAACAGACAAACGTACAAACAGACATACATTGAATTTTATCCTTATATATAATTCTGTAAGCAAAATTTTAGATTAAAAATTGTGGGAATTTGGTAAATCGGAGGATGATGGGAGAGGTGTCAAATTAAAGGTATCGATTCAAGGAACAAGGGAAAAATATAAGTTTTTTTCTAAAATTAAAAATTAAGGGGTTTTTGAGATCCCAGAAAAACGAAAAATCCCCATAAGAAATACATGAGAATTTAAAAACATACAACAGCTGTTCTGCACTTTACATTAAAACATTTGGTATTAAATAAATAATAATTAAAACATAAAACAGCTGTTCTGCAGTTTACATTAAAACATTTGGTATTAAATAAATAAATTAAAAACAAAAAACAGCTGTTCTGTAAAATAATATGACAGTTAAAGTAAAGTATATTTTTAAATAAAATCTGCTACTTATTAACCTATAAAAGATACACGTTGACACACACATAGAGAAACCTTATAAGTGTGATTTTTGGATGGTTGTATGGCTGTTCTATTAACTCTTCATACATTTATACTAATATCATAAAGAGGTAAAGTTTGTTTGTTTTTATGTAGGGGGTAATCTCTGGCACTACTGAACCGATTGAAAAAATAGTTTTACTGATAAAAAGCTACACTTTACCTGAGTAACATAGGCTATAATTCATTTCTATAAAAACCTTTTTTTATTTCAATATTTGTAAATTTAGTCGGAAAAAATTCTTAGGTTAGGCCTAGAATGATAAACCGACACATGTATTTACATTTATTACCATAACAATAAATTGAATAAAAGAACAGATAATATAGCTGTCTGTTCCATTTTATTATAATTACTTGTTCGGGCATTTGCCATCATTTGTGTGTTAAATAATCAAACACGACGTTTCGGGAATACAAATCAATTCCCGTTCTCAAGTGACTAAAACTAACGGTCTGTTCCAATATTTCCATTAACAGCTGATTTCAAAAATTTGAAGCAATTATTTTTGCATTTCTAGATTTTAGGTTAGGGTTTTAAAGTGTAGACCTGAGCCTTGCTGGTTCTTTTAAATATTATTATAACTGCTGTTATGAAATATAAGAAATAATTTGATTTGAACATTTGTTATCATTTATTATCTTAATTTTGAGGTTATTATTATTAATCATATAACTTTATTATAAATAAAACATAACATTTGTTTTTAGAAGGTTCCATTGGGGGTTGGCGTGCGGAGCACGCATGGGTCTTCCCTAGTATATATAGAAAAAGGAATATCAAACTTAATGTTGTAGAATCTGGGTCAACGTATAACTAACCCTCCGTTATATGTGATACTACTTTTCGTTGTGTTACTTGAAGCAATTTGCATTTAAATCATGTTTTCTTGGTTGTGTTAATTTATTGTAGTAATAGTGTTGCATGCTAATTTCCTATAGGAAAGATATTGCAGTGACCCTTACGGTGAGACTCAAAAATGTGTGAAATTTTGGGGTACTTACTTAAAAAGTCTCCTTTGGTATTTGAAAATAACTGTCCCATTCGGTATAAAAGTTTTCTGTGAAATAAATAAGGAAAAATTATTAAGAGAAACACTATACAATATGCTTTTTAAGAAATTCCTACAAACTTAGAACTGTCTGGATTTATTTTTAAATTTTTTAAAGTGTCTATTGGTGTATATATTTGTGTTTATAGTAAAATTGTAAATATTTTGTATTTTGTAAAAGTTCAATATTTAAGTGAAAGTTTTGTTTTTTTGTCATTTATTATCCATTATACTTCTACTGGATAGTAAGTAGTACGTAAATATATCTCTGATCTTTTCTGAAGTCATTGGTATATAATATGTTTTATATCAAAACTAATTTGTATTTATGCTCTACACATGCTTAGCACTAGAGAGTGTATTGCTCAGCACTTCAAGGGTTTTAAAAAAGAGCATAAATGATTTTTATACAACCAATCGCAAAAAACCTATTTGTTACATAAGGTTTAGAAAATAAGAAATACATTACAATATTGAAAAACAAATGTAAATTACCCCTACTGTTTGTAATTTAACGTTAACATATTTTATTTGCTACAATCTGATTTGTAAAATTTTGGGGTACTTACTTCATCAGTCTCCTTTTTTATTTCAAAATTATTGTCCATTTCGGTAATATTATTGTCTCCTTTGGGTTAGTTCTACATATATACAGCTATATGAAAATATTCATACAGATGTATAGATATATATAAGGTATAATTGGTATTGTGTGAAATCAATAACGGGAAATTATTAAGAGAAACACTATACAATATATATGCTTTTTAAGAAATTCCTACAAACTTAGAACTGTCTGGATTTTATTTATTTCCCTTATTGTTACAGCTGTAAGCTGTGTTTTGATTACGTTTGAAATGACATGCTTAGACATTTTTATCTGTGTTTTTTTTTTTCAAAGTGTCTATTGTTGTTTGTATTTGTGTTTGTAATAAAATTGTTAACCTTTTGTATATCTTGAAATTTTAGTGAATAAGATATTAACGGTCTCTAAAGTTAAACATTTAAGTGAAAGTTTGGTTTTTATTGTCATTTATTATCCATTTTCATTTTTAATGTAATTTGATACACTTGATACCTTCCAACATTATATTAGATAGTGTTGAAAAGTTATCTGTTATTATGTTTTATTTTACTTTAAGAAGTTGTAGAAATTCCCTTCTAGAGTATTAATGGAATTGTTGATCCTTACTGAAATAAAAGGCACCATATCTGCATGCATTATACTTCAATAGCATTGAAAACAAGTTTAAACCTAAATTACTCACAATTAATAAAATAAGCATAAAATATAGTAATAATGCATATTTTATAAGTACTTCTCCATATTTTTTTTTATAAGTAAGAGATCAAATTCAGTTGCCTCTATAACTGACACATATCTCAGTTTTGATATAACTGTAAGCACAAATTTAAAATGTTAATAAAACATTGAGCAAAGTTCTTTAAACTTTTAATATATGGGGAAATTATTTGTTCATCAAATTTATAAACTATTTTTAATAAAAACTTCTGGACAAAGTAAGCTACTACAATACCTGGTATTAAGATGACGTGTTTATTCATTACACCTTACCATGTAGTCGGTAGTACTTTAACAAAACATAACTCTCTAATTTTTGCAAAAGATCATGAAGGTAGGGTTGAATTTTACCTCCGTTGCTTCAAATGTTATTGTCCATTGTTTATAATCTAGTTTAGAGGAACACAAGAGGTCCCAATATATACAACAGGGTTACGGAACTAAATATATCCTGCAAGTTGACTAACTCTACCGATCTATAGTAAGTTGTTACTAACCTATAGCAGATCAATATACTTAATTTGAAAACTTGTACTAGTCGCTAGATGAAATTGTGTTTTTTTAAAGGCTTATTTAGATTTAAGGGTGTATAATTCAAAAGCACAGATATGTCACTTCACACTATTTATACATAATTCTGTCATTCATGTCTCTCTGCTTAATCTCAGCCCATACTACTTTTAGTGCTAGCGACTAGGTAGTGGCATAATGCAGACAAAAAAGTGAATTGTATAGTTCGCACGCATACTCTTTGTCAGCCACTTTTGGTTTTTACTGACTGATTTACTCAGTTAAATGGTTAAAACTAATTCCATTTTTTTTATAGAATCTCAAGATCACAAAATTTATAAAAAAGCTTAAATCTTACAAAAAGTAAATATGTAAAAATAAAATAATTTTTTTCCTTCGAAAATATTGTAAAGTGAAACTTCAGTCCCTTAAAAAAACAAACAAACACGTATTTCATGTACATTAATTAATTTAAATAATCAGAGTTTTGATGTTGAAGTTTTCTATGAAGGTTTTTATCATTATTGTTATCATTTAATAATTATGTATAGATTTTGAAATTTAATAGTCTACATCATCTCGCAGATTAATACAAGACGATGTTAGGAGTTTTGTTTCTTGTATAAACATAATTTAAATTTACAATCGTAATGTGAATTAAAAACCCTTAATCTTATAAACATAAGTCACAACAGTAATACAACTAATTTAAACATTAGAAAACAAACATTATACGGAATATACTGGTCTACGTCAGCTTGCAAATTAATAAAAGACGATGTTAGTAGTTTTGTTTCTTGTATAAACATAATTTAAATTTACAATCGTAATGTGAATTAAAAACCCTTAATCTTATAAACATAAGTCACAACAGTATTACAACTAATTTAAACATTTGAAAACAAACATTATACGGAATATACGAAAGCTCGCAGATTAATACAAGACGATGTTAAGAGTTTTGTTTCTGTTATAAAAATAATTTAAATTTACAAACGTAATGTGAATTAAAAACTCTTAATCCTATAAGCATAATGTGACTGCTAGTAATCATTAAAAATATAGACTTTTCCAAACAAGTTTTAAGACCATTTTGTCGTATCGTATATTATCCAATTCTAAATCGTAATTTTGTGATTTCCAAGTGCATTTAAACACAAAACATACAGGTAAAAAGTTTTGAAATTCACAAGTAATTTAAAAGAAAGTTGTTTAAGTTAAGGATATCCGACACAATCACATCACTTCAAAGTTAAATCAATGTAAGCACAGACTCTAACGAGACTTCTTTCCTTATGTTATTTCAACTAAACTATTCAAACCGATAATTGTTACTCCAATACTAGATTCCGGTAGCCAAATTGCACTTATAACAAAACTTAAGCTAATTCACTAAGAATTAATTGCTGTCAAACCTGTCGTCATGAATTTAAATTGTATATAAATTAATTGCATACAGAATTAATATACCATAATTATTATTTATTATATAAGTTAGGGGTAACAGTCCTGTCACAAACGCATGGTTCTATCTAGACTTAACCTTAATAAATTGTTTTACGTTTTAATAATATTATATGTAAACTTAGAAAAAAAGCGATCTTGTTAAATAAAATTATAAAATTTAGTTAGAATATTAAAAGCTTTGCATTTATGATACTGTGCTCATCTATATATCTACATATATAAAAGCGAAATACCACTCACTCACTCACTCATCACGATTTCTCAAAAACTACCGAACGGATTGAAATGAAATTTGGTATGTAGCTTCCTCTAGAGCCATAGGTGCTCACTAAGAAAGGGTAAGAACATTTTCGAAATTTTATTAGGGGTTTGGGGGATCAAAGTTACTAAAATCATAATTTTTGATCTTTTATTATTATGACAATAGTGCTTTTATTATTTAAGATCTATATAAAAGCCAAATACCACTCACTGACTGAATACTTAAAAAGAATACAATTACGTTAAAAAGACTGAAAATACCAACACCATTGTCAACGCCGGACGGGTCAGCTAGTATTATATAAAAGCCAAATACCACTCACTCACTGACTAATCACGAAATCTCAAAAACTACCGAACGGAATGGAACGAAATTTGGTATGTAGGTTCCTCTAGGGATATACCAAAATAATTATACCGGGTCAGCTAGTATATATATATGTAATCCAAATACCACTCACTGACTCATCACGAAATATCAAAAACCACCAAACGGATTGGAATGAAATTTGGTAGGTAGCTTCCTCTAGGGCCCTAGGTACTGGCTAAGAAAGGTTTTAAAAAAATTAGAAATTTTACTGGCGTTTGGGAGTCAAAGTTACTCAAAATCCCCATAAGAAATACATAGTGTAATATATTTATAGATATATTTTTTGGTTGATATACATTTAACTTTGATTTGTCTATCTGTGCAAAGCCGGATCGGACAGCTAGTTATATATTATAGCTTATATTGAACAATATATAAAATTAACCTGAACAAGTTTCTTTAATTTTATTATTAAACCTATTTATCAATATCTCTCATGCAAAAGCAATATTGATTGAATTACTCAAATCTGATGGAATGGACAAATTGAAGCCCGTTAAAAAAAGTTAAAAATCAGCACATTATATTTACCAAATTGAACAATATAAAACTTATTTAAGACAATTTTTTAAATTTAGTAAAGCTATTGAAAATATTCTTTAGTACATACCAACGGTAGAACTAATAATTTCAACTTCTTCTGCTTCTGCTTCTGTAATTACAAACACATAAATTGATTTATCATTTAATACAAAGCGAGTAGTCCAATATAGAATTACCTTATTTTTAAGGAGGCTTTAACATTAATTTTATTTCCATGATATTGGTATCCAAGTAATTTCGTATAATGAGATAAATACATGAAATTACTAAATTTTTTACCTGATTTTTAGTCCTTTGCGTGACTTTGATGTGTTCTCCTGCTTACGACGCATTTCGAGAACGTAATCTCATTTTCAAGTATACAGTATATTATCACTATTCAGGTCGTCATATATTCACAAAAACATAAATACATGTGTATACAACACATAATTTAAAGCGCTAAACGGTTTATTTGGTTGGTGGCACCATCGCGTCTTCTACTGGTTGAGCACCGTCTAATTGAAGCCCATTAAAAAAGTTAAAAATCAGCACATTATAGTTACCAAATTAAACAATATAAAATGGATTAAAAACAATTTTTAAATTTAGTAAAGCTATTGAAAATATTATTTAGTAATACTGTCTAAATCACACCACTGTCTATCACAGTAGGCCTACTGTTCTCCGACGGTACATTGGAAATTGCATCGGTAATTACAAACACATTAATTGATTTATCATTTAATACAAAGAGAGTGGTACAATATTGCCGTAACTTATTTTTAAGGAGGCTTTAAAATTAATTTTATTTGCGTGATATTGGTAACCAAGTAATTTTATATAATGAGATAAATACGTGAAATTACAAAAAAAAAATTACCTGATTTTTAGTCCTTTATGTGTGACTTTGATGTGTTGTCCTGC